>JAFBJW010000149.1:961004-1042096 GCA_016785235.1 Pseudorhombus dupliciocellatus | reverse complement strand
TAGATCGGCCTGGAATGCAGACAGCGAGTCCCTCTGGGCTCTGAAGATGCTCCCTGAGTGAAGGGCGCGGAGTCAGAGTCCAGCACCGCCTCTGAAGAGACCTTGCTGACTCTGCCATTAGTCATTTCTCTGACAGTTCTCTGTCTCTCTCTCAAACACACACACACACGCACGCACACACACACACACAAACACACACACACACACACACACACACACACACACACACACACACACACACACACACACACACACACACACACACACACACACACAGAGGAGATGTGTTACATCTTCAGTAACACACCCCTTGCCTTATTTTATTTCACAGATTGATGAGCTTTGGATCAGAGTCACTATTAGTCATGTAGCTGATAGGGTTTGAGCACAGAGAGTTAAAGGAAACTAATGTGATAACAAAAGTGGTTCCAGAGCATCACAGCTCAGATTCACGTGGAGCCGCCCTGTCAGAAACCTCATCTTAATTTTGTTATTATATTACATTATATACAAACGTGTATATAATCCATATTGTTCCACGTCCAGTTGGCGTCTACTGTCAAATCCCATCTGCTGGCATGCAAAGCAGATTTTGAAGGAGCGGCTGAGCAGAGGTCACAGGCACAACAGGCCATCTCAACTCTGTGTTTTATCGATCCACACACACACGCACACACACAAGGAACTGTCAGGGAGAATTAGATGCATGACTGAATCCTGATTTTCTCCATCATCCCCTGACAGAAAGCGACCGTGGCACCCGTCGATGTCCGCCTGCTCCACTGTCTGTGTGGCTGTGCTCTCCCTGCTCCTCACCCCAGCACTCGGACGTAAGTCACCTGCAATGTGACGCAAAATGACCGACACGTCGCCAGCCCAGTGTACCGTGTGCTGCATGAGAACCGCTGTTACTGTGAATCTGTTTGTCTGGTCAACACAGACTGAGAGGACCCAAGTTAATGGGACCGCCCGCTTATTGACTGTTGCTAGGATGTTCTCTTTTATCAGTGCCCGCAAAGGAAAAGACCAGAAAGAGCAGACACGCTGTGCTGGTCTGTGTCGTAGGATTAAATCAGATTAAACGTCCGCTCTGATAATCACAACACGCCCGTTCTCTGCTGTTGTTTGGGAACACAATAAGCCCAACACGACTGAGCAGCAAACAGTAGGTGCTCTGCACACACACACACACACACACACACACACACGCCATCTTGACTGTGGTTTATCTCCCGCTCGTGACGCTAATGACCGGCTCTGTGAGCGTAATGCCGCGGCAGGCACTAACTTTTACAACTTGAGGTCCACGTGCACAGTCAGATAAGTGTTTAGTGGTTGTGAACGTGGGACTATAAATACCGTCTCACCACTGTATCTCATTTCTCAGCAGTAATGCGGGATGTGGGAACAGCTTCCAGATGTGTTGTGCTCTCACTGCTCACTGGAAATGAGCTGACTCAGGTTATTGACCGGGGAGCCCCTCTGGCTGTCATATTGCTCTTTACATGCAATTTTTTCTTTGGGAGGCTTTTCCCCTTCACGGCAAATCAAGGATAGCGCCCTCTTCTGACAAAGACCAGGAATTGCTATCTATCTAGCCATGCGTCCATCCAACTGTCTACCCGTCCAGATATTTATCTGTCATTTTCTAATCTAATCTAGAGTTTAAAAAAAAATCTAAAAATATAGATTTTTTTCTAACCAAAGACAAGACGATGATGACCAGTTACAGTTTCAATCACAGGCGACGTCAGTCATGATAAGTCACGGACATAAATCAAAGTAAAGTGGCTCAGCCGCCATGTTGACCTTTAAAAATGTTTCTAACGACACATGGCCACAGTCATGCAACCCCAGACGCCCCTCAGCATCATGTTTCCATATCTGTTGACATATTGGAATCACAAGGCCTGAATTATAGATCTGAGACTGTGCCGACGTGTCTGTGTTCACACCTGTGGGAAACGCTCATTAAAAATGCAAAGCGGCCCACGGCGATGCTAATCCACTCGGATATTAAAGACCTTGCATTTCCCTTGTGTCTGTCTCTCTGGACTGCTGGGTAATATATTACGTTTGTCAAATTCAGCGGATAACAAACAACAACATTATCTGCTTTTTGTGTCGTTCTATCAGAACTCGACCTCAATCGGTTGGATGGCGATACAGTCTGCCCGCCGATGAGAAGCGGACAGGATGACCTTCCAGGTAAATGACTCAAAGGGGCGGGGGGACACTTGGGAATGATAATTTATAGCTGAGCTGTATACGCACATAGGTGGAGGCACGTAACCACAAAGCTGAAACCTTGGAAATTCCCAAAAGAGAAAATAGACTGTGTGGAGAGAGGTGGTGAGTTTAATTAGTTGAACAGGGTGGGCGGCCTCATGCCTCAAGACACCTTTAGATTTCAAATGAGGCAAATAAAATGTTCCACATGAGCTTAACAAAATTTCACTCAGAACAATTCAAACTCAGCAAGATTGTAATTGCTCACCGCTGGGTTGGGGTTGCTCTTTGTTCACCGCTTCAACACATCTGCACTCGTCCTGTGTTCTGTCATTTTAAAGTGGGTTTACAATGGGAAGACTCATATCACTTTGTTATCAAGAACCCAATCATGACAAAATGTTCCAACGCCATGTTAAGTTGTCAAAACGTTTAAAAATACAACAATATGCATAATTCAATAATGATTCAGAGACCAGAGCCTGATGACGATTGCATCCAGCAATACACTTCCTGCAGCACAAACCTGTGAGCAATGCTGTTAGTCCTTCATCTAAATATGAGCCAGTGGCCTCTGAAAACGTGATGCCTGTCTACTTGATGCATTTTGGTGCAGGAGCATGCTAAAGGAAAAACACTCCTATGCTGGAGCACATCACATTCTAAAAATGACCACTGTAACCAAGCCAGCATCTTCCTCAGCTGACAGCACAGAATCTTTCATCACCACCAATGCTCTTCGCTGAATTAAGTTCAAAACGATCTTAAAGTAAGATATGGTTGTCATGGTGACAGTTTCTGCTATAAACAACAGGACATATTTTCTGGCTTTAATTGAGAACTACAATATCCCACAACAAGAACTTACGCTACACCCTACGTTTCCGCCTGCAGGGTTCGATCTGATCACTCAGTTCCAGCTGGATGTGATCTCCCTGAGAGGTGTGAGGAAGGTGGACGGCTCCACTCCCCTCCAGGTGGCCTACCGCCTCGACAGGGAGGCCAATTTCCAAATTCCAACCATGTAAGTACAGTAAAAAGGGTTTAAAAGCAAGCAGACAAAAAAAAAAAACAACACACACATGCGGGTCTACTGATGCAGGTGTTGCATTATTACAGGTCTGGGGCAGATGTTACTGCATGGTGAGCAGCATATAATTGGTAGACGCAAACATGTCTGAACCTATTTGGCAATTCTTAGACACCAAAGTGAGAGTACAAGTATTTTTGTGCGTGAGTAGGTTGAAAAGAATGTTGTATTTTCAGGAGACATGAAGTATTTCACCATTCCTTCTTGGTTGGATGGAATCTTTCAAGGCTCAAAATATTACTTGAAAATTAAAAAACAAGTGCTGACAGTAGTGGCCCCTGTGAAGAACATTTCCACAACCAGAACCAGAACAAGTTCAAATAATAATACGTCTGGATGCTGAGCCTTGTTGTTAATGAATTGTAGAGACATTTTTGGAGAAATTTAAGGAAACCAAATGTATGTGTGGTATTCAAGGCATGTGCCTACTGTTTGAAGTCCAAGGCCTTCATTTTTGAGTTTTGCAGAAGTTCTATTTAAAATTCAATTTAAAAAAAAATGCAAAACCTTATTTTAAGGATGGACTGCTGCAGTTAAAGTTTTGCTCCAGTCTGTTTAGGCTCGTGTTTTGCTGCAGGCCTGCTTCACTTAGAAGCTGTTATGTAACTTGCTGGCACCGTGCAGCTACACCACTCTAGCCTGTCACTCTGATTGTAAATACATGTTTATTTAAGTCTAGTGGTGCAGCCTGAGCTTTTGAAGTCCAACCTTACTGAGGCTGCACTCCCTCGCTGTTCTTCTGCAGGGCAAAGGCAGCACATACTTAAGACTTTCTCACCTCAGGCAAAGCCGGAGAGTGGTCTTCATTTGTTTTACTGGGTTACAGGAAACTCTTTGTTTATTGCCTCACCTTGATCGTTTACAAGATGGTAAAGGTCCAGCTGCAGCGCCCATCTATGAATGTGCCACCTACTGAGGATCTGGCTTGTTAAAAGCACAGAAAGCATCAGACTGGGAATACTAACCACAACTGCAGCCTGTAATTGAACCAGTGATTTATACACTGAGGCAGTATCACACTATTGTCTTTGTGATGCTGTGACGCTTGACATAAATATATTTTGAGAGTTATAACCTTGACTGGTGATGGGTGTTTTTGAGCTTTTCTTCATTGTGTCGCAGAAATGTAAACATATCCGGATGTTTGCTGGACTCGAATGTTGATTTGCAGCCCTGTTCTCCTTCCCCCTCCCAGGCTAAACTTCCCTCGTGGCTTCCCAGACGAGTACTCCTTCATGGTGACCTTCCGCATGATCAAGAGCACAGTGAACAAGGTGTGGAACGTCTGGCAGTTAGTGGATGAAGAGGGCCACAAACAAGCGGGAATGAGGCTGAACGGCGACCAGCAGGCCCTGGAGTACTTCCTGATGGGCGCCGACGGCTACCTGCAGACCGTCACCTTCGCTGGCCTCTCTGTGCTCTTCAACACCAAGTGGCACAAGGTGATGATCGGCGTGGAGCACGACCAGGTCACTCTGTACGTGGACTGCCAGCCCGTGGATCGGAAACCCATCAAGGGCAAAGGTCCGGTCAACACCGAGGGAGACACTCTCATTGGCAGGCTGGACGCCGATCCCGACACCTCCGTTGTGGTGAGTGGGGACGGAGAATCACACTTGTTGAGTTTCCTCACAAGCTCTGCCAAGTGAAATGCCGCTCTCTCAAACACACTCAGGTTTATGTGTGAGCAGAGGTCTGCTATAATTCTAAAGTGCTGCTGTCACAGCAAAGCCGCACAGCTGGGTTCCAGTGGGTAAAAATACCTAATCCCTGCAGAAAATCCCATTGACGGAAAAAAGCAAGCCCAACAGCCCAAACAGAGGGCATTGATTCAAAACTACTAAAGAACTGCATTGTGATGAAAACCAGTGCGGATTGCAGAATGGCACAGTAATAGTCACATCTCTTTTCAGTTTGAGCTCCAGTGGATGCTGATTCACTGCGACCCAAAGAGAGCCCAGAGAGAGAGCTGCAGCGAGCTGCCTGCCACCGAGGTACAGTAGCACGCACCGGGATCCGCTCAGCATCTGCTGTGGTTTGTGGTTTCATTTCAGGCTGGTGGGGCCACCAGCATGCTGGAAGCTCACAGGCCAGAAATGCTGAGACGGAGCCACAGAAATAAAACCAGTACCTCTAGATTACAGAAGTTACAACCCATCAAATCTAATCTGTCAATGAAGAGGTTTTTCAACTGTTAAATCGCAGGTTGGATTTGTAGTTTCCCCTGAAAGCACAGTGGTTTAAATCCAGGCAGACATGATCTCATTGTATGTGCGAAACCTCAGTGCATCGAGCCAAAACACAAACCTAATGCAAACTTTAACAAACAAGAGGAAGTGGGATTAAAAGGGTGAGATCAGAACCAACGTTTGCATTGTAGCAGATTTTTGTGGTTGTGATTTGATTTAAATCCAGCACAGTAAAGAGCACTGTAAAACTTCAAGGTACTACAAGGAGTGGCACCAATGGTCTGATTATAATATAGCTGCCTCTTAACTGTACCAAAACTAAATAATGATCTGTCTTTTCTGAATATTACGGCCTAACTATTGCAGCTCAATGATCAGCTGACAGGAGCGGAAACCTGCCCCCTGCTGTTTGACGAAGAAGTAGTTATCTACACTTCAGTGCAGGGACACACAGCAAACTGTACCAAGTGTAGTCTGAGAGACAACTGAAACATTTCTCTCATTTGCCCATCTAGCTATACGTGATAAGAGAGAGATGTGCGTCTCCAACTTCAACAGCTAGTGTCGACAAGTTCAACTACAGGTGTCGTCAGAAGGAAAATGAAGCAAATTTTGCTTATTTGAGCCAAAAAACAATCGCAAAAGCTGACCTTAGCTGCAGTATGCCAGGCAGAAAAATTGCAATGACTCTAAGCAACCGTTTTACCAGAATATCCATAGTTCAGTGCATGTCTGAAAGCAGCCGAACAAGAACTTTAATTCAAAACCATTTTTTCGCTTTTGTTGGAAGCATCTCTGTCTATTCACACAGCTCCAGGGAAATTAAATGTATTGACACTAAAATCAAGAATTCTATTTCAAATACCAGAGCGTCGAGCGCCGAAAGAGTGATGATTTTATATTATTTGCAGTCGTATAAGTTTCTGAATCATTTGTATCGAGCCTGTCAACAATGTGATGAATTGACTATTGAAATCAAAGTGCCTGCAAACAATCTAGTGTATCGTATGGTCCCTCATTCAAGGCAATGATCCTATCAGCGATGATGATTATCATAAAGCTGTGCTTGCTTTTGGGACTGTCTCAGCTCCAGGGTTGTTAGCAGTGTAAACTAATTGTTAAACAGTGATAAACTATTTGGTGGTAGAAGGACTGATTTGCATATTTATTACAAGAAACTGAGATGATGTCATCCGCCGGCATATATTATCTTTCATTTCACTGTGGCTTTAGCAAAATCAGTCAGATTTATGCTTTTGAGACAAACTGGTCTATAATGAAAATGTCCCTCGGCTGTCATCCTGCATCTCATTATATAACCATGAACCTGCTGTGGAGTTGTTTTGTTAATTCAGTCACAGGTGTCAGGATCGAACAGTTTCCTACTGAGATATTTCCTGGTCTGGTGCGCTCTGTTAGATTCAGGCTAACATGGGGGGGTGATGGTGGTGGACCAGTGGGCTGTATATTTAAATGGCAGCATGACATACTCACTGCTGTGCTCATGAACAGGTACGCTTCTGCTGACACTTCATGGTGAGGGTGGTGTGACTACTTTCACTAACTCTCCCTTTCTCTGCTTTCTCTTGCTTCTTCAGATGTATGCCAATGCTGAGGTATTTATTTTTCTACTCTACTTTCTTTTTGCTTTGTGATTTTATGCCAGTAATCTACTCCGGTGCTTGGGTTGCCTAATCGCCTCAATGCTTCTATATCTAATTCCTAGTGGTGGATTTATTCTTCTCTTCAGGTTTGTGTAGAAATGTAGAAATGTAAATATATTAATTAAAGAGAAATTCACGGTCCCAATTAGAAGCTCGATCTCCTACAGGCTGTTCCCGGGCACTTTAAGAGGCTCCATTTATTTATATCTTCCTAAAGTACTGAATATTTTTCTAGAGTTTCTCTCTAAATGGAATTTAGAGAGTAATTGTATCGACTTACGTTAACTCACTGTCTCGTTTCTTAGCCTGACAAATCAGTCCAAGGGCCCCCAGGAGTCCCTGGCCCAGAGGGCCCCCAAGGGGACCCTGGAGAGGATGGCAGAGATGGAAGAGATGTAAGTGTTTCCTCTGATCACAGCCCCTCTGTTGGACCACTTTCAGTCAACATGCAGCTTCTCTCTCTCTTTGACTCTGTTGTTTCTATTCATCATTCCAGGGTCTTCCAGGTTCTCCAGGCAGTCCTGGCACTCCTGTGAGTATACAGCACTAAACGATGCAATGACAAAACACTCTTGACGCATTCTCCATCTCTTTGTGCACTCACTAGTTCTTACACTTCAGGGGAGGGAGATTCCCTTCATGCTGAAGGATTACACAAGTCCCAAACAGATTTGTCCCAACACTCAATCTGTGCACTTATATTAATATTCTAGTTGGATAATAGAAAAGTCATTTTACCCATGTTCCTCTGCTACAATTGAGTGAGCATTTTAATGGCACTGCCAAGCTAGACAGTGGTCCTAAGATAAGCCTGTTTTCTTATGTGGCTATGAAGTGGAACAGAGTCATGACTCACATGCAGCATGGATGAGGGTCTTAATGATATGATTAGAAACGCTGCAGGCGCATTCAGACACAGTGACAGAGGCAGAACAAATGGGTACGTCAGCAATATGATCAACAGAAGATATCATTCAAAATATATCGTTTAAATTCAAACTCAGCAGCACGTTAGCAGGTTATCATACGTCACCATGGTGATAAGAAGTGAACCAGCTTCACAAAACCCAAAGTTCAACCTGAAGTTAGCTTGCTATTAGACTCTGTAGGACAGGCCCCAGGGATTAGACAAAGAGGGTTTACTCACTGTCCATTCGATCACAGATGGTGGGTCAGTCCATAAAGGGAGGGTCACACACATGAGCCTGTGTGTCCATGAGGGCAACAAACATTGTGGATCAGGAACGCACACTAAGGGGTTTCTCTGTGGGACGTGCAGGGGCAGGACTAGGCAGGTGACAGGTGTGTATGTCAAGTGTCAAAAGGCTGGGACAGGAAGGACAGGAAGTGTTGGTATTGTTACCAAATAAAAGAGGAAATGTGCTGAAATAATAATGTAATTTTTTCACAACACCAAATTGAAAAATAATGGACTAATTAAATGTAGTTGTCAGGTGCCTCTTATCTGTGTTACCCTCCTTCACATAAATCTGTATATATAACTGCTGCTCAAAACAAAGTTATGTAAAATGTCAAAGAAAGGAGTCAGCTATTTGTCTGTGTCATTACATGTAGCTGGATTCTTGTCTGGCCCATGTGTTTTCTGCATAGCCCCATGCAGATCTGAGAAACAATGAGAGTGGCCGACCTTCCATTGATTAAATGTGTACTGTCACTGCCTCTGTGTATCTTAGCAACAGGGCGGAGATTCAGGAAGATGAAGCTGTGTTATTCTTGTTGTGTTTGTTTCCTAGGGCAGCAAAGGGGAGCAAGGGGAGATCGGTCTTCCTGGCCAGAGAGGCCTGCCTGGTCTTCCAGGAGCGACTGTAGGAAACAACATCCACTGACACACTCTTTTATAATATCTGCCATTGTTTGTGTGTGTGTGTGTGGAGGGGGGGGGTGTACTGTGTGTGTAAGTTTGATTGTGTTATGGGGTAAAATGATGACATACTGACTTTACTGGGTGGCTGTTGTCTGCAGGGTCCTGCTGGTCCAATGGGTCCCAGGGGGCCTGTGGGAGAGAGAGTGAGTAAACATCACCATCACGTCAGAATCAGTTGTTCAGAAAATGACAGTTTCACTGATTTACTTCGCTCCTTTCAGGGTCTACCAGGTTTCCCTGGACCTGCAGGTCCACCTGTAAGTGAAGAAATCTTTAAATAAATCACCATGCATGTAGTGGACAGTGTTAACTGCAGATACTTTAACCTGACATTTATCTTGTTCTGTCTCTGCTTCACAGGGCCCATCAAGCGAGGGACCTCCTGTACGTGTTTGCAACAAATTCTTATGTCATGCACAGACCTATACACAGCAGTTCATATATACTAACTGCGTTTGTGTGGTTTACTGTAACAGGGACCGGCTGGAAAACCAGGAATCCCAGGGGATGAAGGAAATATTGGGCCTGAGGTCTGAATTAAAACCCTCAGTTAAAAAAAAAGAGATAAAGATTAAGATTTCTGAATGCATCGATTTGTACAAAAAATGTTAATCTGAGGTCACACTTAGCCATTTCATAGAGTGTTTAGTAGCAGATATTTTGCTTGTGTCTGTTATCAAATGTTCTGATTTCTCTTGTACTGCAGGGTCCACCTGGCCCCAGAGGGACAGCAGGGATCCCAGGGCCTCCTGGTGCTCCTGGTCCACCAGGGCCTGTGGTAAGAACCATATCTAGCCTTTGTTTTGCTGACGATTCATTTTCCTATATTTTCCACATAACTCACTCCTGACACCCTGTCATCGTAAGACAAAAGAACTGCAGTGCTCCACTGACTGTAATCAAGCCACCGTTGAGAAATGATCAGTATCTGCATGTCTGCAGCCCTCGTACTGGTTTCTACTTTTTACTAATTTGGACACCCTGACATTTCTTCTTGATTTCTCTGATGGTTTCTGATGGTGCTTACATGCTGCATCCCTTTTCTCATCACTTTGGGACTCTCTGCGGTGGTGGACTCTTTTCCATGTCTCTCTGGTGTCTTTTAGGGACCACCTGGTGCCAGCAAAGAGGAAATTGGGGAACCTGTGAGTGTTTTACTGTCCTACTGTGCCAAATATTTCCTGGATGCATGGCAATTGGATTTCTTGTCTGAATGACTCATTGGTGTTAAAGAGGCCGTGTGGTGGTGGCAGCAGCAGAAGCAGCATCTGGCTGTGAGCTTAGTTCCATGCCTCATTTCTGTCGTGTCCGTGTGTGTTTGCAGTGTCCTGCTGCCTGTCCTGCTGGACCTCAGGGGATGGCTGGACTACCAGGGCTGAAGGTGAAGCAGAAAAATCAACAACACTACATTCCACTGGTTACATTCTCTAAGGGATGTATTGTTACTGCAGTGTGCATTTTTTTAGTTTTCAGTTTTCCCCTCGGCCCATTTGAGATAATCTTAACATGAACGTGGTAACTGATTCTTGTTAAACTAGACCTCAGTACATCCCTGAAGCACATGTTATATATTTATAATTGATTGAAAGAAGTTAAAGTCTAACACATTTGTTAAAGTTGCTGAAGATGCTTGATCCATTTAATTGTTGCATTAAGGGTCACAAAGGCTTGCCTGGTGAACCTGGAAAAGACGGAACACCTGGAGAGAAGGTACGTCAGTCAGTTAAAAAACAAACATCTTTTCGGCATATGAAGGTTTATATTTCAATTGACTGTTCATCTAACTGGACATTTGACAAAATGCAGTCTCGGTGCATCAGCACTGAGTCGCCTATAAACAGGCTTATTTGATTATCTCTCTCTTCATGAATCTAAATTGTTTTCTTCTACAGGGAGAAGCTGGTGCACAAGGTCCTCAGGGGACACCAGGTCCCATGGGGGATGATGTAAGGAAACCTATTATTACAGTCAAACAAACAAACAGACAAAATAAATGAAAAAACATTTATACAATTTAGAAATGCTCTTTTGTGTTTGTAGGGTCAACGAGGGCCCATTGGACTCCCTGGAAGCGACGGAGAGAAGGGAGACAGAGTAAGTCTGCCTTTAATTTAATTGAACTATTGAATTTCTCCCAACTATCATAAAGCATAGTCATTTAAAAATATCTCATAACAAATTATTTTCTTAAAACAATTTTTTTATGTTTGTAGGGTCCTCCTGGTTTCAATGGTGTCCACGGACCTACAGGCCCACCTGGAGCTCCTGTAGGCAATCTTATTCTCATTAGTTATATGTCCTTTTGGGGATGGTTTATATAGAGTGGAGACGTATTAAACAACTATGATATAATTCAATCCCCTTCTCTCAGGGTGTGGAGGGGATCCGTGGACGTCAGGGTTTGCAAGGGCCCAAGGGTGAAGATGTGAGTTTTACACCTTACTTTAGATTCTGGATTGTGATGAACACACTTACCTAAAAACGTGGATATGTCAGAGGAATAATTGTGCGTTGATGTTCAACAGGGAGCTGTAGGAGGACAGGGAGAGCAGGGACCTCGAGGGGAGAAGGGAGAAGTTGTAAGTACGCTGGCAAAGTTTTTGCTTGTTCATTCTTTACAACATCACTGATAAGAATGTGAATAGACTCTTTTATGTGACATTACAGGGAGAGCCTGGCAAAGATGGTTCACATGGAATTCCTGGAGCTAATGGCACAAAGGTAAAGGTGAAAAATGGTGAAAAATATGTTTTTGATCAGTGGTCTGGTATGACCAGTAGCATTTGGTGGCTAAGCTTGGCGGCTAGCTGACTTTGAAAAGGTTTTCCTGTGTCAGTTGCTGCTGATGTTTTGAACCATAATATGCAAATCTGCTCCACAGGGGGAGCCTGGAGCCGCTGGATCGGTTGGCATCAGGGGGATTGTGGGTATTCCGGTAAGTCCAACATCATTCATTGTGTTTCAATAACAATAACTGTTTGAGACATGCTTCAGATTAACTGTATTAGTTCCATTAAGTTGGAGTTAAATTGAACTGGCTCGAGTGAGGTTTAAATGCCAAAAAAGTCATTGCTATAATTGCTATAATGCTGAATAAATTAAAATAAATTAAAAATCAAATCATCGGATTTTCAATGTAATTTCTTACAAGACAAAGAAAATAAGCACGTTCTCTCATTAAGAAGCTAAAACCACTTAAGAGTGGGCCTTTTGACTGAAATAGTTTTTAAATGTTTAATGTAACCTCACTGACCCTCTCTGGACTGTGCAGCAGCAGTGACACATTCATTTTCATGTTATGTATTGCTGTTGCCAGGGACTGCCAGGGAAGCAGGGAGTAGTGGGACCCGCTGGTGCAAAGGTAACTGGAATCATCTTCTATTTTATGAGGCATGTCCATGGAGTTAACCCAAAATTGAATTGCTGAGGTCAGCTTCAGTCGAAAACCACAAGCGGAGTGTTTGAGCTGATTCAAAAATGACAACTTGAGAATTTCACTTACATGTTTGTTGTGTGGCTTTAGGGTGATACTGGTGATGAAGGACCCATTGGACCCACTGGACCTCCTGGAAAGATTGTACGATTCTACCATCAAGCTTCATATCACACTTCATTTTCATCTGTTGAGCTGTTTTGATGCTATAAAGTTTTTTCAGAAACATTTAGACCTATTACTTTCCAAATAGGGCGAGCCTGGGGAAGATGGAGACGATGGAAATCCTGGAGAAAAAGGAGCAACTGTGAGTTAACATTTACTCTCCATGTGTAGATTCTTTTTGATTTCTGTGTCTAATGATGTTAACTTTGTCATCATTTCCCAGGGTGCAACAGGAAAACAAGGGCCCGTGGGGCCTGCAGGTCCTCCAGGAGTCGAGGTGACATGTTAATTATTATTATGCTTTACAATGCAGCTCATGATGAACAGTTATAATTATAGTTATCGAAATGTTTTGTAAAATGAGGATGAATGAATGAATTCAAAATAAAAATGTATTTCCAGGGAGAAAAAGGAGATAAAGGTGAGCCTGGAGCCATGGGAATAAAGGGTCATACTGGACTCAAAGGAGATCAGGTTGGACATGTTTGTATTTTAAATCACTAAATCACATGTTGTGCATGAAGGGGTACTTACTTTCTTTCCACCTGAAATGTTTCCAGGGCCCAATGGGACCTGTGGGACCAAAAGGAAGTTTGGTAAGAGCTATCATCACCTCTCCAAATATGTGAGTGACCTTCCAAGGATTTTTCAACACTTATCTTGTTTCCCTTGCATGAACAGGGTGACACAGGCATGGCAGGAGACTCAGGAGTGAAGGGAGACCAGGTATGTGGGCCAAGTTTTAACTTGATGAACTCACATTTAAATATCATGTATTTATTTTGCTGTTGAATATACAACTAACTATGTGTTGACTTGAAAAGATTTGGATGAGGTCATGAGGTCTTTGTTTGTTGCAGGGCCCTCCTGGTATTCCTGGAATCAGAGGAGAGGTATTGTGAATCCATTGTACTTCTTTTTACAAAATAACTTAAATTCTAAAAGTTTTTAGACCCACTTGCCTTTACATATATTGGAAACACATACTTGCATGGCTGTGGGTTTTGTGTACTCTGTCAGAGGTGGATGATAATGATTTGTTTTTTTCAACATCAGCGTGGAGAGCAAGGCCCGAGAGGGGCATCAGGGATTGATGGCAGACCAGGTCAGACGGGCCATGAGGGTTTGGCTGGTCCAATGGGACCCAGAGGGCTGGATGGAGAACCAGGCCTTGCCGGAGCACCAGGTCCCAGAGGTCTACCTGTAAGTGTTAGCATTTGTTAGGATAGAGAATGTACAAACTCTCCAGCTGTAGTCCTATAATGAACAGCTGAGTGGGTGAGGATATCTTACGAGCCATTCATGTGGTTGAAAAAAATGAGTGCAGTCATGCACCATCAAAGATGATCATTATGGAGTAACATCTTAAAATCTTAAGGTACATGACTTCACAGGGCCCAAAAGTGAGTGATGAGAAGCTCCGGGAAATGTGCTCAGCTGTTGTAGAAGGTGCGTTCATTTTATTCTTATCGGATTATTGTGGGTGAATACTGCAAAATACTACTTTGCTTGAATAGAGTTTGCACCTTGTCCATTCAGAACAATTGGCAGAGTTTAGGAAAGAGCTCCTTCAGAAGCCAGCAGCCCTTGGTGCCCCTGGTAAACCTGGACCTGCTGGACCTGCTGGACCCCAAGGACCAGCTGGGGAAGCAGGAGCAGCAGGAGCTCCTGGATCCCCGGGTCCTAAAGGCCATCCAGGCTTCTTTGGACTTCCAGGTGTACCAGGCAAAAAAGGTCAGTAAGACTTTTGGAACTCCATGACTAAACGGTGAACTCTTTTAAAGCCAGGTTCTAAGATAAGAAAAGCTGATGGCTTCAGCAGTCTTTAAAAGACCCCACTATAAGTGCTTTCTAAATTCGATATGTGTCTCACCACTACAGTGATAAAGACGCTGTGCTGCGGTGATAACCTTTTGCTCTTACTGTATTTTCTTGGAGAGCATCCAGAGCTATATTGGCTGTGGAGGCTAGAAACTGAATAAAGCCTTTGGAGGAAACAAGGCTGAGGGTGCTGGCACACACACTGATAGAAGTCAACCCTCGCTGGATAGAAAGGATTCACCCATGCATAACATTAAGGGCTGAATCAGAGTCTATCCATTACATTACCTCATTATGTCCCATAACTGTGAGATCAGCATGCCGCTCCATTTCATCTCAGCATTAATGTGAGTCCTCCATGTGCTCTTCTCTTCTGAAGGTGATGCTGGAGAGAAGGGAGACAAGGGAGACAAGGGAGAGGACGGTGTCGGAATCAAAGGCAGCCCAGGTGCACCCGGTGCGCCAGGTAAGACTGGAACCTTGTCGTGACTTACATATCTGCTCAGGGAAGAGAGTACAGCTTTTGGAATGCTGTGTGAGTCATGAGGCTAACAAGACAATCATTTTGGACCTCAGGTGCACCAGGTGCCCCCGGCATTGGCAAAGATGGCAAAGACGGAGAGCGCGGCGAGACTGGGAGTCCCGGTGTCCCAGGAGCATCTGGTCCAAGGGGACCCTCAGGACCGCCCGGCCTCTGTGACCCATCGACCTGCATAAGCAGAATTCCGCCCCTGTATATGGTCAGTGGAAAGAAATCCGCCAGCTACAAACACCCGTGAGATGTCCCAAATCAACGACACCTTCCAGATCTCATCCTGTCGTGATCAAGTTTGAGGGCTTCCTACAAGTCAGGCCGTGGTGATCTGTAGGAGTCCTCACATGCCCCCCCCCCCCATGATCCATGGATCTAAGAGACACAATCAAAAACAGAGACAAGAGATCTCATCCTGTCGTGATCAAGTTTGAGGGCTTCCTACAAGTCAGGCCGTGGTGATCTGTAGGAGTCCTTCACATGCCCCCCCCCCCATGATCCATGGATCTAAGAGACACAATCAAAAACAGAGACAAGACACAAATGTAGAATACTGTATAGATGTGTTAACTTGTTTGTGATTTTTAGAGAAAGCTTATCTGGTGGTGCGTATTCACAGACAGCTGCTGCTGATGCCAAACGACGGGCCTGTGGGCCCCACAAACGCCTGATTACAGCTGCAGACATCTGGCCTTCACTAAGATTCTTGATCAAAGCAAAATGAGCAGGTTGTGAAATAATAAAGGCAGATCTCTGTTATTCACTTATGCATTTTCACTTCTTGAATAAGCGGAGAAAGGAAATTATTTGAACCCCAGCTGTCAGGTGCCATTTTGACCCACATATTCTCATTGCAATCATGAGCCAGATAGTAACAGAATTAGGTGAAGTGGAACAAAACATGATGTCATGTTTTAAGAGTATTTCACAAGACCAGGTCTTGACTAGCCAGTGAGCTGACATCTGCAGCGATATGATTCTCAATCAAGGATCATTAATTCACTTTGTCATATTGTTTTTTTTTTCCAACATTGTAATAAAGTGATATGTTTTGGATATTACTGAATTAAAATCTTTATTGACTGGAACACCATCTTCCTCGGAACTGCTGCTGCTCGATAAGATTGGATGTGAGTCACATTATCACATCGCAGACATAAGGCAAGATGCCCAATCAATTAAATTCCACAGCTGCTCCACACAGTTAAACACGGTCCCTGGGTTGTTATGAATGTAATGAATGTGAAAAATGTTCACTGTTGCTTAGTTACCAAAAAAAGACAAAATCATGCATACAGCTTTTTGCACCAAGCAGATACATTCACAGCTCAGAGAGTGACTCACCTTACTGATAATAAACTCCATGGATCAAACAGGTTTTACTTGAAATCACTGACACTGCTGTTCCAAATAATTTGATTAAACATGGCTATGGTATGTGTATCTACCATTCATTTCACGATAAAGCTTAAAGTCAAGATTTAAGTGGTTGCAAAGTTGGATTCCATGCCAAACAGTTACTGACTGAAGAAACCACAGCAACACCTGTATTATAAAATGAATCTGTTCCCTTCTTTATTATACAGTACAGTACACCTGTCTTTCCAATACTTACAATATACTACTCATTTAAAATATCTTAGCACCAATTTGTCAGGAGAAAAATTCAGAAAACAAGATAATAAAATTTAGTTCATGCTTTGAAACACACTTGTATAAATTCGGATTGTGAATAATTTATCAATATAACTTAAAAAAAATATCTATCAGCAAAAATCAGCCAAGTTGAATAATTAAAGATGTATGGACTCTAAGCATAACAAATAATGGCCTTTGTGCAGCGACCTACATGCTGTAGCAAAGACTATTGATAAGCAAATCAGAAAAAAGGAAATAACAATACTGACATGGTTGGACTGTTAAATATTGAACCACTGACAGAAGCAGCTGACGAATAGAACTATATCTAATCATGGCTAAAAGAGCAGGTTTGTAATCGCATATTCTTGGACCAAATTTCTAAAAATACTGTACATGTATTTGAACTTCACTGCATTCAAAGCTGCTCTCTACCACTGACATAAAAGGAGCCATAATGCACTGTAGATACAGACGATCCGCTTCACTGTAGTTGAAGCTCGTTTCAAGGCCAAGTAAAATGTTATCTGCAGTGAGTTGACATTTCTTAGAAGGAATGTCCTTTTCAATTTGTTAACGTGAGCTCGACATAAAAATTATAAATTGCCTGTGAAAACATCTTTTCAATTCAGATGCTTTTTCTTGTTTGAATTAACTTATCTAACTCTGAAGCTATCGTTGAGCAGAGGTCACTGACCATGTGGCCAAATGTGAGTACTGCAGGAGGGAAGAAAATTTCAACTTTAACCAACATGAAAGCAGATATGATCCACTGGAGACCATGAGGCTGTGGACACAAGATCTCACCCAAAAAAAATGTTTTTCTCACATATGAATTCCACATTTCCCAGTTCAGATGGCAAAGAAATACTATTCATCATTACAAAAAATAATAAAAGAGGTCCAGATCTTATTACTTATTGCCCCTCCACGAGGTAACCCGAGCAAGATGATAGAGATAACTGGCACATGTGTGCGTGTCCTCAAAATTGAACCACTTCCCTCATGCTCTTGTTGCTATTGATTTGTTTATTCATGTTTCTGAACAGAAGACTAATGTAATAGCCTTTGCGGAAGCCATTTAATAGATTCTTAATGACCAGCAAGGTAGAGGCTGGTGAGAGGTTTAATTGGTCTATGAGGGACGTGAGGCAAAACATCTTTCGAATGGTTTCCACAAAGCTCTGGCCATCAAGATGCAGGGAAGCAACTCTCCAATTTTAGGTCCTAGGGAAGGAAAAAAAAAGAAATGTCCTTTCAGAGCAAGGCCCAGTTGCCCAGGCCCCTGCCACATCGCAGGCACCTAATAAGCATCAGCGAGGAGAGGGGAAGTGACACATTCAGAGAGAGCAGGGTGAAACAAACAGCTTTTCAAGAAAGGTGAACAAAGCCGCAATTATACCAGCTCTTAAAAGCCGGCCACTGTTTAAGTCCATGCACACCTCAGAGAGAGAAAGCCCAGAGACACTTCATTAAAGGCAGCAGAACAAATCTGAGGATGGCATTTCTTCCTGCCTCGACATCTGGGTTTATGAGAATTACTGTGGCTGAAGAAACGATCACATGGCAACTGCATGACTTGTAACGTGAGGACGCTGCACTAAAAAGATAAATTTATTTTAAACTGGGACTGCGAATGTGGGTTTTTTTGGGTTGATAGCTAATTCAGAAAAGAAGCCTTCAAATTTCTCCGAAGGCTGAAAAGAACATTGCCAATTTATGGATTGTGACAAGTTGCTTTCACCGCCTTCACTTCTTGACATCTTGTTACAACAAATCAGAGCTGTTGTCGCATACAAGTCGAGTAATAATTTCAATTTATTTAAAGGCAAGAAACTATTTGATTTAACTGGCTGTTCTTTGGTGCAACTCTGACCCAAAACAAGGCGACATACGAACGCTGCTACGGGTCTGGAGGCAAGAAGTGGACAAATGTGGCCATTCATCGCTCTCCACACCCACTCATTAACACTCCTCCTACACAAAACCACTAGTGGTATTTGAGATTCTGCCTCGTGTGCACACCCCACCCCAACCACCCCAGCTCAACCACTTTAAATTGGTGACGACAGAATATAGAACTTCCTTGACTGAGTCATTACTGACAGTCGGATTCCCAGCACTGGATCAATTTAGTGAACAGAACTGATGGTTAAATGTAGTGAGGCAGGTAAACAAAAACAAAAAAAAAAGAGGGGGGCTGTGATGAGATATTCCTGTGAGAAAAAGACCCCGCTGTACATTTTGAGATAATACTGACACAATATCTGGATTCCAAATCTTAACCCCCGATGGGAGCACTTCAAGAGGGGAGTGCGTCATCCTTGTTATCTTCCTCTATATATCTTACAGGAAGAATGAAACTTTTAGCTGCCCTCTGTCCCCCATTATCCATTATCTTAAAAAGCCCCCGATGCACAATCCGTCTGTCCCACCCCTCATACCAAAAACAAACAAAACAAAGACTCTGACCGGCAGCACATGTTGCTTCAGCCCTCCGTACTGAGGTTATCTTGAAAAAGTAAAAGTTCTTGATTCAGACTGACACAACCGCGAGTTCATAAATACAGCTGGACTTCATGCTCTGTGTGTCTTTTCTTTCTTAAGTCCCCTTGACGTTTTTGGTGTGGGGTCTCTGTGCCAGGCTGGCGTAATAGGCACACTGGGTGGGATCACATTGGCCAGGAGGACCCGGGGGTCCAGGCTGACCGTGGGGCCCGGGGTTTCCAGGCTCTCCCTGGGTTCCGGCTTGTCCTGGGCTTCCATCTTTACCGTAGCCAGGCAGGCCGGCGGGACCTACAGCAGAGAGACGAGCAGTTACACGAGCAGTGGGGGAAACTGGACCGAATGATAACGACTAAAGCAAGCAGGCTCTCACCGATTGGACCAGGAGGGCCCCGCTCCCCTCTTTCACCAATACCAGGTTCTCCCTTCTCTCCTCTTGCTCCTTTCTCACCTGAGAGGAACAGGATTAGAACAGAATAGACACATTATCAGCCTTTATCTGATGAGCGTTGAAACTGGTTAAAAGATGTGAGGGAACTCAGTGGGGACATGGCAATTGCAGATCTCCAGTCTCTATGTGGACATGACAAAGACATCTGGAGACAGGGTGAGACAGCTTCCAGGCTCCCACTTTGTCTGGACAGTGGAGAGCTGCGTGGGTAGAGCTGCGATGATCACTTGTTGGAAAATCAAGTGCAGTTGTTTTGATAATTACTTGATATGATTAAAGTCATCATGTTAGCGTTCGTATCATTGACAGGGAAATATCAGAACACCGTGTTGTTAAGATTTACTTCCTTTGTCCCATAATCAATGTTTATTTATTAAGATAAATGGATAGTCACTGTGGAACATTAGATAAGCTTCTGTGTGTACTATGTACTTCTGTTCCTACTGGCTTTTACTGCATATTTACCATACATGTACACAAGTAGTACCAATATTGTCATTTACCCTTGGCACAAGAAACAGTATTTTTCCAAAATGATAATATATCATCTCAGATACTCTTAAACTTAAAATGCATTTTCAGTCATTTCTTTCTTCTGTGTTATGCTGATGATTTCAGGTGAGCCTTGAATGCTACAGAGAAATTTCAATGACATTCTCTTGGAGTCATGCATCAGTGATTATTGGCAACTTAAGGGGAAATATCTCTGACTCAGGAGAAGCAGTGTGTCTGTGATGGAACTAAAACCTCAAACAGAGCATACACATACACACGATAACAAAGAATGGAGTCCAACCTTTAGGGCCCAAGGGTCCTCTAGGTCCTTCTCCTCCATTCTGTCCGGGCATACCAGGCTCGCCGGGGGGACCAGGTCGTCCGATGCTGCCATCTTTACCTGGACTGCCCGGAGGTCCAGGACGGCCGACAGCACTCTTCACGTGGGCTGGCTGGATCTGAGCAATGAGGTACGCCAGTTTGGCTGGAAAACAGAAGAATATATGAGAATAAAAATACTCAGTCTGGATAAAAAGCTGTAAATGAACCAGTTACATCCTGAAGGACAAATCGCCTCCTCACCATCTAATTGTTTCGTCAGCTCCTCCTGGATGAGCCGTCTCATCTGCTCCAGTGACACAGACTCTCCCTGCGATGACGAGGTTCAGAAATTGCTGATATCAGATCCACAGATCTAAGACATCTGTACACAGCGCTGATTTCCATCCATACATTCTTTGTTGGGACTCACCCTCGGGCCTGGAAGTCCAGGGTTTCCTGAAGGTCCTTGTGGCCCAGGAGCCCCTAGTTCTCCTGGCGGTCCTGACATACCCATCATTCCTGTGTGGCCCTTTCTGCCTGGGGGTCCAGGGTTTCCAGGCATACCTGATTCTCCTGCATGTCCCTTATCTCCCTTCACTCCTGGGTCGCCCTGGATAAGAAGAGAGCAATTATGCATTTCTAGACTGCAAGTGTCTAAAAATATTTAAACTGGAAATTGTTGGTAAAAGTTCTGTTTTTTTAATTTGTCTTCTGCATAATCATATGTTTTAAATTCAAAGACGCAAAGCTGCTTCCGCTTCAGATAGTATATTTAAATATCTCCAGGACTCACCTTAACACCTTTGAGCCCACGATCACCGATTCTACCTGGCATCCCCTACAATTAAAAATAAAACTGTGACATGTGAGAGAAAAACGTATGAAAAGATCAGTTGTCCAAGGATGAGCATACCTGCTTTCCCTCTGGGCCAATCGGACCAGGTGGACCCTGGAAACCAAAAGAAGGGTTAACAACACCAACAGTCGTGAGTTGAAGATATTGACGTTTAAATCAAAACAAAACACAAAACAATCTCCCACTCACCGCAGGACCCTTGGGTCCACTGAATCCTGGTAATCCTGGGTTGCCAGGCTCTCCCTTGTCTCCCCTGAGACCCTGTGTGGCAGCAGAGACATGGCTGTTCTTCACATGGCCCACACCAGGCATACTGGACATGCACTCTTCAAAGTCTCATGGGCACTCAGCAAGATTAACATTTAGCTGCTGTTCTTAGTGCCCTGGATTAAAAAAATGAAAAATCTCATGTGCCAATATTGCAGTGGGCCATGCCGGCTTGAAGAGATTAAGCTGGTAATGGCACAGAGTATCACAGTAGCACTGAGGGCAGCATGTTTCTGAGTTTGCAGAATTAGAATACACTCCTGCTCATCGAAACTTGTTGAGACTTTTTTTTGTTCAAGAGTTTATAGAGTTGACCTTGATAACATTGTGGTTTCTAAATAGAGAACCATCACCATCCACTGACATCAATCTAGCTTCTCCTCTCACCTTCATGCCTCTGCTTCCTCCACCTCTTCCTCCCCGAGGCTGTTTCTGATGATACGCTCCCTCAGCTGACTGATTCCATCAAGTCCTCTCTGACAGGCGGCTGCAGACCGACTCCCCTCCGGTTAATAACAGTTACTCCTCTGCCTTTGCTGTATTCTGTCCCTAACAAACGATATCTGTCACGATGACCGTGTCCCTCTATCTCCGCTCCTCCTACAGATCCACACACTCTCTGATCACTGACCCATCAGCGCCTTAATTAACCTCATCTGTCCGCTCAGCAAAATTGTGCCGGTTCATTTCTGTATAAGGACTGCGACGGTATTTAAAGATTTAATGTATCAGTGCAGAGACTTTTCTGTAGCATGGACACTCAGGGGCCGGCCAAGGGGGCACTGTCCCAAGCAAATATCTGATCAGGCCCCTAAGTGTCCCTGTACGCTCAGTGTACTTTTTGTTTTTTCAATAAACTAGTCAATAAAGATACAAACATTTAGTACTTGTTTTTCCACAATAGATATGTGCTCTTGAATTGTTTTTTTTTTCCCCCTTTGTTTTTTGTTTTATTATTTTAAAGAGGAATACTAATCAAGGTTGCTGAGTCATACTGTGTTATTTTGGTCATTTTATTTGAATGAAATGAACACTGAAAAAAGGTCTCATGTTTTTTCATCTATCCTTTCAAGGTTTTAATCTCAATTTGAATTTTTCATCTCCGAAAAATAATTCATTTGTTTCATTAATAATGGATTTGAAATGAATGACTGCAATACAAAGCGGATTTTGTACCCCTCACAGTCCCCCTGCATCATCACAACAGTCACACCTAGCGTCTGCAGTGTAGCTGCAATGTTTGTCTGTGCTTGTGAAATTCTAAATCCTGCAGGAGCCGCACACACCTGCTGAGGGATTCATAGGCCTGTTTGCCTCTTGGAGATAGTCCACTGCAACCTGACCTTTGTGCTTTTAATATTTCTTGGCAATCAGCTTTTCTCCTGCTGGCAGCAACCTGCTCGACTCCTTTCAATCCCAGCTCGCCCAGGGGAAAGTGATGTTTTCCACCATGGTCAGGATAACATTTACTCCAATCTTCCATCATAACCTGACAGCGTATCCCTTCTAGAAATACTTCACATCCTCCTCTCGCTTTCAGTTACATCCCACATACAGCAACCGCTTGCTCGATTAAGCAATGCTATTTTTTCCAGTCCTTCCAGTCTTTCAGTGCTTTCTCACCAACTTCTCTGCTAAACTTGATTTTTAAATGAAATATAGAATATATATCTATTTTACCTTTAGCTATATTTAAAGTGATCTTAAACATTATCTCAAATCCCCTCAGTTAACTGTACTTTACTGGTTTTAATACAGAATTCGGATGATCCAAACTCGTTAGCACCATTCCAGCCAATTAGCAACAAAGGTATTTATACTTGTGCATATGGGGAGGAGGGGCGGTGAAGAACTGTTGGAGTGAAAGAAAAGTCTCGGAAGCAGAATCAAGGATTTCTGTACGATCGGTCAGACACGTATGGATGTATAAAACATCACCTTCCAAGTCTCAAATGAGATAATGTGATCATTCCTCTCCCTTCTTACACTACTATTTACCACTAGACATTCTAACATTGCTATCTCGAAGAGAACGATAACCACAATCCATTTCAGAGCAGCAGCCTCAACAGGACACCTCCATCATGCAGGGAAGCTACAGATAACTTACTGGAACTCCTGGGAGACCCGATTTTCCTGATGGTCCTGGTTCCCCTGGCTTGCCCTGTGATGTGAAAGGAAAAAAAAAGAAAAAATACAATGAGAGGCTTGCTGGAGACAGGGGGAGAGACAACTTGAGTGCCTTTAACGTCCATATCTATCTGTCTGGCTGCCTCACACGGGCACAGGACCGAGGCGAGCAGTGTCTGACAGGGACTGAAAATGACTCACCGACTCTCCTCTTGGTCCAGCAAGTCCTTCTGGACCTGGTGGTCCCCTGGAGCCCTGCAAAGACAGAGAACCAGACACTTCAATCACTTTGTCTACTTGTCGAAATCACTACGACTTCTTCACATCTCGTCTTCGGGTCAGCCTTCAGGGCTGGAATGACCATTTTAATCGACTTCAGGAGGGAGCTGAATTTGAACTCACTCCCTTTTATCAGAGTTAGGTGAAAACCTGGAGTTGCAGTGGGAGACTGAGTTGTGTACATCATGGAAGTGTAACTTTCTGGTAGTTAAATGTGGTAACCTTTAAATGTTTGATTAGTTTGTCATTTGATGAAGATAAATGACCTCTATTGTTTGAAATAAACAATATCACTATTAGACCTTTGTTTTACAGAAATAATTTAAAAAAATCATTGCTCTGATGAAAATGTTGCTCTCTGTTATTGCTTTATTTTTTCACACAGAGTTTGATCAATCAGAGAAATATTTATTCAACAGAAAAATATTATTACTTTGAACAGGATGACTAAGCCATGGAGGGACACTATTTACTGAAATATAGTGACATGGAATATTGCCAGAAAATACTAGCTATGGGGACATGTGTGCTAACTTTACATGGAAAAAGAAAGCTGGGGTAGATGCTACTTGTTATTTGAAGAGAATGCACATCAGCAAATAAAACACCACCACCTCTTTGTTGTTAAAAAATAATTTTAAAACACAATACCATCCAATGCACAAAGTTCATACCTCCTTTCCAGGTTTGCCATCACGCCCAGGTGTTCCAGACTTTCCATCTTCTCCCTGTTTGTCAGATAAACATGGAAGAGAAACATCTCTGACCGATTGTCAAACATCAGTTTCACAAAAAACATGTTTGTATTTCATTTCACTTGTTTCTTTGGGAGTCATTCACTGTTCCTCAGCAGTTGTAATTACTGGTGTAATTTATATAATGTATAACCTTCATTCCTGGGGGTCCGGGTTCTCCTCTGTGGCCTTTAAAACCCTATCCAAGGAGAGAAAACACATTAAATAAAGACACAACAAATCGCACTGTTCCTTCCATCAGACATGTTTACTGGAGGTAACTCACCGGGAGTCCCCTGAGCCCAGAGTTTCCTTGTGGCCCAGGTTCACCCTGCTTACCCTTTAAGTAAGATAAAAAATAGTTGCGGGTTTCTATCTTGGCACATTTTATCCTTATCTTCAGATTTTATAACTGATGCATGTCTGAACATTTACTTACAGGTTCTCCTGATTCACCTGGTCTGCCATCCTTTCCCATTTTTCCAGGCTGACCCTGAGGAGCAGCAGGTGAAACATTTCACAATTCCATTTACACCTCACACTGTGAGCTCTCCAAGTATTCTTATGTATATTAATAATAGTGCAAGTCAAATCAATTGTCTTACTATCATGCCAGGAAGACCTGGTGGTCCCTGGATTCCTTTGAGACCCTCTTTACCCTGGTGAAAACAAACAAAAAGGTCACCATCACAAAAGGGAAAAAAAAAAAAAGATTAATGGCAACTATTACCACGCGGGCTGTCTGACCTACATGCTAGAGGGAGGAGGTTTGCACGATAATGACACATGGGTAATACGTTTTCTGAAGAGAAAGTACACGCAACGTAGCCTGACCTTTTCTCCAGGGGGCCCTGGGGGACCAACAGAGCCTGGCTGACCATCGTTACCCTGAAGAGGAAAGAGACAGTGTCAGTGGAGGTCAACAGAAATAGAAAGTCTGACTGTGGGACCAAATACAAAAAGAAAAAGCTCAAATACTGAGCACAATTAGAGTGTATGCGATTTAAAACTAATTAGCTAAAAATAGAAACTTACCGCTGTACCCATCAAGCCAGGAGGACCTGGGTGCCCAGGGGGTCCAGGGTGACCCTGTTAATACAAAAATAAAAATGCTTATGATGTGACTATATCTTTCCTTCCTGCAAATGTTGTAAATAACGTTATAAAGGTCTTCCAACGGAGCCAAAGGAGGAAAATAAATAAAATGCCAGAGTCGTGAGTCATAAACCTTTTCTCCCTTGTCTCCAGCTGCTCCAGCAGGTCCTCGATCACCTTTTATACCCTGCGGTAAAATTACAGATTGTTATTTCATGTGTTGTCACATTTCAAGAAGGAAGCATCCATAGAAAAGGGGTTGAAGCGGTTAATAAATCAATTGATAAATCTCATTCAATCCCACTTAATTATTTGAACGGTATTTTGACAGTAAACATTTCACTGTTTTACTTGAAAAGTTTTGTAAGAGAACATCGATGGGACAAAAAAAAAAAAAAAAAAAAAAAAATTGGTCTTTTGGGAGCAATAAAGGAGCAGTTAGTGTGCAAACTTGCCTTTGCTCCATCAGCTCCAGGGGATCCTTGAGGTCCCACTTGGCCCGGTGGGCCCTGTAAAGACACGGCACAGCATCAGTCTCTGTCCAGCCAGGCAGCGCAGAGCACCGTCGACGGGTCCTAATTGTTCACTGCTGCCCCCAGAGGAGGCCACGCTAATGATGCAGACACAGCCTCTTCATCCGTCACACCAACTGTGACTGATGGTGATTAAAGCGCAGCTCGCTCCCCATGCATCACACGAGGCTGCTAAAGTGGACAATCACACTTTCTAACCCTCTGTTAAAGATGAACACAGTTATCATAGTCAGCTTCGAATTACAGAATAATTGAGGTTATGTTGGACTGTTTATGACTTTGTCCTACTTGGAAACCATCTTGGCCATTTTTCCCTGGAGCACCCGGGTGTCCTTTATCTCCAGGGACTCCTGGAAGACCAGGTTGTCCGGGGGGACCGGCAGGACATTCTGAGCAGACATCCTAAAAGACAAAACAGTAAGTGAGCAGTGGCCGTACCCGAACACATTTCTCCTTCAGTGGGAGTGTAAACGCCTCTTACCTTCAGATTTAGGTCAGAGAGGTCTGCTGCCTGTCCCTGAGAGACGGGATGGAAAAGTTAATCAGTCGGGGAATGGAAGATTATGGAATATATTCCCTGGACACCAGAGGGGTTCAATTCCAATGTTTCCTCATGTATTTACTAAACCCCAGAACACAACTGCTGAACAGTCAGTTCAGAGGAGGAGGGTAGTAAACAGCGGTGATCACCCCACACACATTACAGTACATGTTCACATATCTCCAACATGTTATTGTGATCAATAGCTCAGCTAGCTCCTTGTCTGTACTCACAGGCTCTCCAGGTGATCCCTTCTCTCCTGGCCTTCCTGGTAAACCCTGAAATCAGAGCCAAGGACAAAGAATGCAACCACTTTATCAACTGTTTAATAGGGTTTCGGTCAAAATGAATACAACTCCTTCATGACTGATCTGTGCTCTTACGTTATGTCCTGCTGGACCCTGAGGACCAGCAACTCCAGGAAGACCCCTCAAGCCCTGAAACCCAGAAAAACACACATCAGAGAAGCACTTGATGAGACAGAGTCAGTAATAATATTTTAACACTCACTGCAGGTCCAGGCTCGCCGTTATTTCCTCGTGGCCCCTGTGAAGGACAAGCTTGGTAATATTCAGTGATACATAGAAATAAATGCGCAGTATCACTGTCACTAATGCTCATACCACTGGTCCAACTTTGCCTTCTCCTGAAGAGCCCCTTTCCCCTGGTGGCCCCGTTTCTCCTCGGGACCCTGGTTGACCCTAGCAGCAACAAGGAAAAAAAAGTCACTATCTTGCTCTTCAGCTTACATCAGATGTTGTCACCGTCACATACAGTGATGCCTGCTGATTCCAGAAATACCGCAATGTTGTTATAGATGGGAAAGAAAGAAAGGTACAATCTGCCGTCGACATTTTGTTTCTCAAACAAGAACATGCATTGGTGATGAGGGAGTGGGGTGGGGGTGTGTTGGCAATCCCCCATCATAAATCCAGCTAATGCCCCTGTCTGTCCTCCTCTGCCCCAGACATCCAGCTCTCTACAGCAACAGTCACACTGCGGTGGACAAAGAAATTGCTTTTTGCTGCTTTCAACAAAAATGAATAGTTTCTCTCATCTGTGCCAGAAAAGGGCTTCACATCAACAAAAAAGCACCTGTGCATGATAAAAAAAAAAAAAAAAAAAAAACACCTCAGGCGACCTAAAAAGATTACACACCAACAAACTTGGTTTCAAACTTCCAAAATGTTACCTTTAGCCCCGGGGGTCCTTGAATTCCCTGTGGTCCCGGTTCTCCCTACAATATTAACAAATAACATAAATCAAATATGGTGATACCTTTACACTGAAATCAAGGATCTATCATATAAATCATGTCAAGCTACGCATGTGTACGAGTTGCCGTTCCTCATGCACACAATTGTTAGTGAGGCCTTGGGGGCCACACCTGGCAGCTGTAAAACAGAAAAACACAGAACGGCTGTGAGCCAGATCTGTTGCTTTAATGTGATGCTTTTCCTGTTTGCTGCTGCCTCGTCAGCAGCACGGCCACATGTCTGAGGTGGAGAGAAACACGTTGAGCTGCTCAGCAAAATGTGCAAACTCAGACTCATTTACTGAGACTAATTTCCCTCTAATACTGCGCAGTCTCTTCAGCGTTTACAGGATGCACACGTGCAAAGCAAAAGGCTATTTGTGAAGTTTCTTTTACCATCTCCAGCTGAATGTGAAGCAGATATATTTGGTTTTCGTGCAACTGAAACTGTGTACTTGCAAATATAATGAAAAACATCCCAAGGCAAATTATTTCTAAAACTAAAACTAGATTTCCTTTGGATTGAGCCATTTTTAAATAAATCAAACACAATCCGTTCCTGATATGTATCTAAGCATCATCAGGAATTATACAAACAATGCTATAGTAACATTTTAAAACAGAGAAAATCATTGCTTTACATTATGCCCATCTTTGCCCTTCCCTGGTGGTCCAATAGGTCCAGTCAAACCGGGCTCTCCAGGTGGGCCTGCAGGACCTGCATGTCCTGGTTTACCCACTTCACCCTAAAATCAGTCAGAATAAAAGTTGAATTAATGTCTGTCAAGGCTTAAAACAGCAACATCAGTTCTCATGTAAATTCTTTTTTTGTTAATTCTAACACAATACTGTTGCTGGCATAAGTTGTGTTGTGGATTGCTTAATATGCCGTCCTCTTATCATGCAACTGTAGGTAAGGAGAAAACAAGGACATGGGAACAAACATCAAGCATGCTGCACATTTTTTAAAGTTGAAAAACAGAACAGCCGGTGGAAGATGTTGGAAAGAGCTGTTGTGAATCTCTGACATCCAACTACTTCAGCTGCTGCAGGACTGAAAATGAATTCTCGGCTGAAACAGTAATGGAGGACGCGCAAGGTCACGCTCTCGGCTCTGCAGGCTTATTTACATTCTGCACTGACGGAACCATTCAGGACATAATCTGAACAACATTGAAAAGTCACATCCGACCAAATCGACCCATAGCTTTTTCATTACAGGTGACTGACCTTGTCTCCTCTCTGTCCAGCTGGACCAGGAGGCCCAATGATCCCAGGTATGCCCTGGAACACAGACAACTCACGGTTTCACACTGTGGAGATCTGTTATCAGTCTCACATTCATCTGGTGGATAGTCACTGGAAATACAAGCAAGGATAAAATAACTTGCATCTTAAATTGATTTTCAAAGCTCAAAAGGAAACCCACCACGCTCCCCGGTAGTCCACGAGGACCTTGAAGACCGGCCACACCAGGTGGACCCTGGCAGAAACACACGAGCCATTAAAGTACATTCCTGATGAGGAATGGTCAATCACATTAAATGTGAGAACTCACAGGGTCTCCAACACGTCCCGTCTCTCCTGGAGGGCCAGTGTCGCCTTTTGGACCCTGGGGGGGGAAACAGCATTTCAGAAGATGCTGCTCTTGTGATGAATGAGAGGAAGAAGGTGAGGGATTAGTAGCATGTTACCGCCGGTCCAGCTGGTCCCTTGAAACCTTGTTCACCAGGTAATCCTCGTTGGCCCTTGAGACACAAACAAACATGTGAGTTTCAATGGTTTCAGTATACAAGCCAATTTATATCATTTATTTTTATTTGATGTGGAATATTTCTAATCCTGCAAGTGTGTATGCTGCCGCCAGGCCGGCGGATCCTAAATATAACTATATTCACTGTTTTCTATTCTGGTCCACGTAATATCGTGTACATCTGTGAGCTGAAGTGTATAAAGAACTGGGGCAGTGCTTCCGCTCAGGTTAATTTACTCAGCCAATTAAAACATGTCCCTGGAGCCGCGCGCCTCCATCTTCCCATAAAAGATCTCTACTGACATCTAGTGGCGTGTCTGCAAACTGGCAGAGGCTGGACTTCAGTTTTGCTTCAGTTAGAGAGGAAAAGATGAGAAAAACTCACCATTTCTCCTGGTTTGCCTTGTTCTCCTTTCTCGCCCTTTTCTCCAGGAATTCCCTTGAGGTGATAAAGGAGAACTTTATTGAAATCATGGAAATGAACAGCAGCAGATATGGTAAAAGAGAGAACCCATGAAAGTGTAAAACTGAAAATAAATTAAGAGAAAATGTACTTCGTAGACACATTTCACAACAAAAGTGCTCAGGTGATGATGCATTATCAATGTCACCTTCAAAGTTATAAATTAAAAGATCACAACCATTTTAATAAATTACGATATCATTTTTGCAGTGTTGGGTCTGTGTGATCTACTTACAGGTTCACCAGGCTCAGGGATGACACTTTCCACCTAGGAGATAAAAAGAGATAATAATGATTGACTTACATCTCCATGTTTGTGACTCAACATCTTAAATTATGTTGCTCCTATCCATAGATTTCACTGCCTCAAAAAAACAAAAAACAAAACAAGGAAATTAGAAAGGCGAGAAGTTGAACTGACATTTCCTGGAGCGCCGGGTGGTCCCCTCAATCCAACTTCACCCTGAGGCAAGAGACAATATGTTCATTGACTGCATACTAACCACCTTATTAAAGCAAAGAGTGCAGCATGACCACTACTGGAACAACAGGCTGACTCCATCTACTGCACCACATCAGCACTTCTGTCCACATTCATTATGCTTCAGATTTAATTCAAAAAGAAAAACAAGCTCATTCCTTCTTATTTACCTTTTCTCCCCTGTCACCCTTTGGCCCCTGCGGTCCATCTAGTCCTCTTTCTCCCTATGATAGAGAGACCAAAATTACAACAGGCAATAATAGGCATCTTTTATTTGAAATTGTGTCTCTGAAAGTTGCATCTGGGGGAACAGAGTAGCCCATGTTAAGGCTACCCAGCCAAATCAAGGGTTCAGTGTTTAGAATTCAGCGACATCGAGTGGTGAAGTCACGTATTGCAGCTGAATACCCCAAAATGGAGGAGAACATGAAGCATTTCCTCAGTCGTCATAAAAACGAAAAAGTGTTTATTTTGTTCAGTTGGACCATCTCTGAAAAAAACATGTTGGCCTCTAAAGAAAAAAAAAAATCATACATCTGTTTGTGTCCATGCACGGTGGACATGTGCAGGTCAATATTAAATCAGTAACAGAGGCCCAGCTTTTTGTCTTCTTGACTGAGCAAACATCTGGTGATAACATGCACTGAGAGACACCCACCGGAACGCCCCGATCTCCTCTTGATCCATCACCACCTGGTTGCCCAGGGGAACCAGCTTCCCCCTAAAAAACAACAGCACACATGCGAGTGTGAGTGGCAAAGACTCCAGCAGAAAGTCTCCACAGCTGGGAACTCACTCTCTCCCCTGGAGGTCCTCTTGGTCCAGGTGGGCCATCATCCCCCTGGGGAGACGACACGCCAACATTAAAATGTCAGAGGTGTATCTGGCCGATACACATGCATATCTTTCATTAGGTGCATGAGTCCTGCGTGTTTCTGGGTAGAGACGAAGCCATACCTTAGCTCCAGGCTTTCCAGGAAAACCATCTGTTCCACGCTCTCCCCTGGGCCCCTTCATACACACACGAGATCATGATTCATAGGTCATAATAATGAAAGCTGATGTAGTCAGAGTATGCAGGTACTCTATGTACTCTATGTATGTAGGTACATGCACCACAACCTATCTACTACACCAGGTTTAAATACACCAGCTTAGAATGTTTTACACAAGTTTCGTTTTTGTTTCTTCATGTTCACACAGAATTTTCTTTTACACTATGTGTAACACTATGTAAATTGGAGTGCAGTACAACCAACTTTAAATAAAAGTAAAGAGTACCAAGTTCCAATTTTCTTGGTTTGGACTTGAACATTACATATTCAGGTTTTTTTCAGAAAAGGAAGGCAAAGAAAGAATGTTAAGGCACAAGTAATACAAACCATGGCACCATCATTTCCCTGAAGACCATCAAGACCATCTTTACCAGGGAGACCCTTTGAAGATCAGAGACAAAGTCAGTGTCAGTGTCATGAGTAAAAAAGAAAAGGAATTACACATTAATGACCCAAGGAATGAGAGATAACTCACAGGCTTCCCAGGCTCCCCAGGTTTGCCTGAAAATCCAATTTCACCAGGGAGACCCTGTAAAGAAAGAACGTGCACATGATCAACGTTTTATAACGGACTATATGACCACTGCCACGTCCTGATTCTGGTCTCTGGTCACTTACAGGAGGTCCAGTGTGTCCTTGGTTTCCTGGTGGCCCAGGTGGACCCTGCGGACCCTGCAAAATAAAAACAATTTCAACAAAATACAAATATTTTTATGAAATATTTAATGCCAAGTATGTTCAGAAACAAATTTTCCTCAAGAATTGTATTCATGTGAAATCCAAGTGCACATCCAATACCAGCGAGCAGCCACAAGGGGGCGACATAAGTGCAGTGTATGGCTCATGAGACTTTGGATTCCACTTAGAGACAGGTGTATTTCCGCAGTGCACCAGGGAGCAATTTGCAAAATTAATTGGCACAACCGGTTGGTTTTAAACTGTCCTGTTTGTTTTCCCCTCTACTAACACACACAGTGATGACACCTCAGAGAGAACAGTCACCGCTCTGCGGGTCACATCAAATATTGAACAACCCGCACAGTTAAAACATCAAATTAATTATCCTCAGTCGTCCTTGAAATGTTATTGAGGCCCAACAAAAACAAACAGCTGGAAGTGTGTTGTGAAAGGAGATGTGTTCTTACAGGAGGTCCAGGAAGGCCATCAACTCCAGGTAATCCATTTTCACCCTTCTTGCCCTAAAAACAACAACAACAGTGCATCAAATTACAGAAACACTGAATTATTGAAGAGGCGATGGGAGGCGCTGTTTTCAGTTTTTAATGAAGACATATCATGTCTTTGTGCATGTATGTTTTTAAAAGGTTCAGCAGATGTGCAAAAGCTTGCAAAAAACATTTTTCTTTAATAAAAAAATTGGGTGATAATGTTTTTTTAACTGAGATTTATATTGTATCATACAGCAACATATTTTTCTTCCTGATATAAAACATTTTAGGGATAATATAAAGTTCCAGGTTGTTGCTGGTTGTACTGAGTAAGTGGTCATGTTACAATTTTGAAACTAATGGAACCCGGAACAAAGACATGTCAAAGAAGGCCTCTTTATAGTAATTATTATGATTACCATCATTATTGCTGCTTCAAAGTAAACTTAAAAATGAGTGATAGAACATATGGTGTTTATTAAGTCAAGCTATATTCAAGATCATAATTGCAAGTGGTGATTTAAGTTAGAATTAAGTCTATTGTATTAAGCAAGTTAAGGCCATGTGTTCTTCTCTCACACACATCTCTTCCAAAGAAGACATTGAAGTCCTTGATCTGTGTTTTTCTTCTCCTGCCTTAACATAGTCTATTGCTGCTCCCGTTGCCCTCAGCTGTCAGACCAGGATAAAGGTGAGGAGACAGGGCTCAGCAGAGGTGACATTGACAGTTGATGAAAGCTTTGCAGCAGTGGCTCAATCTATACCAAGCCAACCATACAGCCAACTCCATTATCGCAGGCGGCAGCGGAGAGCTCACTATTATCACAGCTCTCAGCCCACCTTCACCTGCTCTCACACCCTGTCCTTGTGCATCTGCAGTTGAGGTTTAACAATGCTAAACCCAGAGAAAAATAAGCTGAACCCAGTGTGTTAATTCCCTCACACATTTGTGAGGACATCGTGCTATATTCACAATGAGACAAGGCGCGGCTCGACTCAGCTTCCCGTGCCGAGCAAATGTTGTCTATGTCTTCTATAAAAATAAGATTCTTACCCTTTGGCCAAACTCTCCAGGCTCCCCAGGCAAACCTTGCACACCAGGAGGACCCTGAGGAATGAGATGTTCAGTCGTCACATACTCACCCAGCATGCACGGTGCTTTCATGTGCTGCAGAACTACATCTGAACAGGTTCCACGACAACAAAACTTCAAGAGCTCAAGTACAAACAGTAGAAAATCATGATTCTTACAATAGGTCCTGGGGGGCCCTCAGCCCCCGGAGGCCCAGGAGGTCCAGCAATGCCCTAAAACGTCCACCATACAGGTTATCGTTATACACAGTTCTTTAAATCTTTACCCTTTTTTATTATTGAACACTGACTCACCTTTTCACCCTGTAATCCCTCTTTGTGAAACTGAAATCAAAACAGAGAGGAATCCTTTAAGAGTGATGATAGTAACATGAATTAAAACAAACTGAAACTGAGGTGAGGAAACAAGAAGAAACTAAAGAACATATCACTCAGTCTGGTCTGAGGTAAAACACAGACAGGAGCACAACAGACAACCAAAGACAGGTCACTGACAATAGACACAAGACAGAGAGGGACGATTGAAAACAGGTGAAACACATTGGAGTGGGGCAGACAAAGGAAGGAAACCAGACAAAGACAAAAGTCAATAGAATAACAGACGTCACTTCAAAGTAAAACATGAAATAAAAGAAAAAAGATTTATGAACAAACAGCATGAGCATCCTATTTAAGAATCTAAAGCTTTTAAACTATTGATTGAAATGATTTATTTTAAAAGTAAGCAATTAAAAATAATTAAAGATCTGTTCATTTACTAATTGAATCAATAAATTAATAAATAAAAAAATAAAAACAATAAATTTGCTATGTGTTGCTAAATCCTGGATTTTACCTGGTTACATTGATAATTAAATGTATTGATGATTATAGTTAAAATAGATATGATACCAACTCTCAGTCGGTTCCTTTGCAGAATGCCATTTGTTCTCCAACCTTCCACTACTCTGCTCATCATTAAACAAGCCTGTAAAGCAATAGGATGTAATTCATATTGCCCTTTGCCCAATTTGTGATACTCACCACATCCCCAGGTAATCCAGGAAGGCCTCGCTCCCCCTGTGACACAGTTCACACAACAAAGTTGAAAACCCTGTCATTAGAATCAAGAGACATTTGAAGTCCCTCAGGCGATACGTTAATGATACAGCAGGGACCATAATTTATAAAGATGACGCGTGTTAAAGCGTGTACTTATCGAAGGCTCAGTGGAAAGTGAAACTTGTGGGTAAAGTGCCATGGCAATTCTGTGTGTACATGCGCATGGGTGTGGCATGAGTATGCGTGCATGACTGGAGGAATAATCAAAGTCCGTAATTACAGACAGACAAATGAACTCTGCATTTTTATTCTCTCAGACAAATGAGTGGGCTGACTTTGATGGTGCACAGAGGAATGTCTGGAGAGCACACAGGGATCTGATGATACCTCTTCAGAATGATTTATATCAGCACGGCTTAATAACTTTATGCTTAAGGCTGCGTCCTCCTTCGATCAAGTGTTTTGCATTACACAAACACGCACACACCTTGTCTCCTTTAACTCCGCTGGGCCCCGGTACACCAGTCAGTCCTCTCAAACCCTGAGCATCATTCATGAAAAAGGCAGCTGGTTATTGTTGTCTGATGTGTGTGTGAATGCAGCAGCTAAACAGGGAGACGCAACTCACATTTTTCCCTGGAATGCCAGGTTTTCCCGGTAACCCATCCACACCTGCCAGCCCCTGCAGTGGACACAAGTGGAGGAACAAACACGAATGAAGCATTTCTAACCGATGCAAACAAAAGAAAAGGTGCTGTCCAAAAGTTGCACAGATTTCATTTCACCTTTCTGAAAAATGATTACACTGTTTTCATAATGATAATAATATGAATCTGTAACAGTGGATAAACAGTGTCAGATCATTGACAACAGATTAAGGTCTTGGACTTGACATGCCTGCTCACCATATTAATTCGTTTAATTTCATCATGCAAACATTTGTTCATTTGCTGAGAATGACACTGGCAGGTAACAACCATTACACCTCAGCATGTGGGGACCATGCGTACCGCTACCTAATTCCACACCAATCCATCCATTGTCATCCTTAGAGCTGCTGGCTTGCTATTTCAAAAAAGTGGACAGTGCTGCTTAACCCTAAGCTTAAGATTAAGTCTACGACTTCTCCTTTCGCAAACATTACCTTGACTTGAACCCCAGGTGCCTCCTCTTAAACACCCTGGCTGTTCCCTTTATCACTCTGCACACCGAGGCAGATACTTTTACAGTTTTTACCTGCAGGAAATTACTTACTGCCCAGCTGACAGACAGCTCAAACCCTGCTTGAATAAAGCTGTAGTCTGTGAGCCTGCCGCACATGTTAATGCCATATGGAGAAGCAATCACAACAATGATTCTGTCTTGACTGCTTTCTACACTGGTTATATCTCCCTTTTGTAATCCCTTAAGCTGTTACCTGTACTATCAGTAAAATCACAATAGCCACTGATAAGTCAGGTCACCTTGCACTGATTTATTCACAGTGTGCACACTGTCATCACCTGGATGGCAATAGAAAGAAAGTTGAGGCAGCTCAAAGGAAACTTCAGACATCAATAAAGCTCTGCGAGGGCTGAATGAGGTGCATTATAGCCGCACGCCCCCACAGAGTCCGACAGGAAGTGTGGAGAGTGAATCAAGGAAGCCACAGCTGTTTTCACAATTACGCCCCTCACTTCTCAGGTCCTCTGAGGAGAACGCTCTCTGTCTCTCTGTCTCTCTCTCTTTCTCAGAAATTAACCCAGTCATAAAGATTAGTGGTAAGTACTCCATTCTGTACATGTTCGACCCTACTGCTCTAACCCCGAGACACTAAAGGAAAACATGGTGGGGAAGGAACCAAGAAACTCCCTCCTGCCCCTGAGCAAACACTGTTCGGGGAGTCCCTGAGAAGGAACACAAACTCCTCCTGTATTTGTTGCTGTGAAAGTCATAGGACAAAGTCACCAAGTCAGAATAAGTTGTGTAAATGTGATTAAAAAGATACTATTTGGTTTGGATATCAAGAGACTGTGCCAGTTGTTACTTACCGCAGACCCTGGAAGTCCCCTTTCACCTTGAATGCCTGTTTCACCCTACAGAGACACAATTATGTCATTTCCAACATGAATGTGATGGTGTATCACTGCTAGATCTTGACTCATTGTGTGAGGTGCGTTCAGATTACACTCACAATGACACCTTGGGATCCGGGAGCGCCGGGAATCCCTGAGTCTCCTTGAATTCCCTGTATGATACAAAATGAAAAACATTATGTAAGTGGAAGTTATTGACTTGGCACTTTCCAAAAGTGCTCCTGCTGCTGACTCGACAGAGTACAATAGGCCAACCAGGGAGTGCTGAGTCAGAGCCGAATCAATGTAAGACGTTTAACGGGCCGACGAGAAAACCTGTGCCCCCTAAAAAGAAACTGCAGCTGTCAGTCACTGGAGGGCAGGGCCTTGAGCTTTGACCTCCGACCTCACTTTCATTTTGTTTTAACGTGAAGAATGTTGTGTGGTTTTTTTTTGATTAATTTTTCAGGTATTTTCTTTCTATCACTGCTCTTTTATTCTGGACAACTACAACTTGAAAATAGCTGTTGATTTACAATCAATGAAAAAAATCTGTTGCCTTTTTGTTCATACTCAAAAATGCAACAAGCAATAACTACTCACTGTATGTGTTTGTACATCTATGGCCTCAAGCTAGTTCTCTGACTAAGTATTCTGTGTATTTTATCAAAGGTCTGAGACCAATCCCTCAACAGCCTGTCAGTCTCAGTATTGGCCAAACCCCGCCCCCTCTTCGGCTTCACCACCAGCTGGTGCTTCATCCGAGGAGAAGTCCACCACACTGACAACTCCGTCCCTCCACCTTCCCTTCCACAGGAAATCAATAGCAGGCTGAGAGGTAATTGTCCAGAAAAACGTAGCGATGGCCACTTAACAAAACAAGTATGTCTCAGTGCCAGTCCCAGAATGATGTCCCCCCCCCCCCCCCACCCTCATCAGACTCATTTTCAAACCTTCTAAATGAGCCAAATCTGTGTGCAGTGGTTCATGAATGGATTAACAGGTTGGAAAACCACATTCACCTTTTGTCCAGCTGGACCTGGCACCCCTGGAGCACCAGCCTGTCCTGATTCACCCTGTTAACGAAGAACACACACCCATGAAAACATTCAAAATGCTAAATTTCCAAATGCTTCAGACTGAAACAGCAAAAACAAACATATTCCTTACTTTGTCTCCTTTGTCTCCAGATAAGCCATCAATACCTGGCACACCACCGAGTCCCTGCCAAACGCCAGGAAACACATGGTTAATATGAATGTATGAACTTTTAAGACTTGTGGTAAAGAAAACCACATCCTCCACGTTCCAGTCTCGCGATGTCACACCTTCTCGCCTTTTTGTCCAGGAGCACCTGTCAACCCTATGCTGCCTGAATCGCCCTGTAAAGAAAAGGCAAAGTATTTACATTGACTGCACCACCCACATACACACACATGCGCAATGGTCGGCCCCGCGGACGACAGACAGCCAACCTGTAGGCATCACAAGTGAGGTTTAGTACGCGGAGGCTGGTGGATTAATGCAGGACAAAGGACACATGTTAGAGGTGAACCCATGGATTTGTGTCATCAAACAATAAAAGTCAGTAGACAAAATTTCACACAAAACAGAAAGAGTTAATTTGTGATTACACACTAACAGTTTTGAGTAAAGTCTTGGTTGGAGGCCGGTGAAAGACAAGACCAGGTTTGGTCTGGTCACACATCCAGACTTAGACTGGGGGAACAATGGCTTTTAATGGTCTTCACAGTTCTGCACTGATGTCATGTGCCCTGCCAAGGAATCCCTCGGAATCCGTAAGCCGGACTGAGTGAAGAGTAATGGCTGCTAAATTACACAGTGCCACGAGGTCTTGCCCACCGCAAGACTTCCCTCTGCTTCATAAACCACTTTACAAGTCACAGAAGATTGCCCTTTAATTATTTTAGGGAGCTTATATCATTCTAACACACGTCATTTCTTTCATCGCACAGATTAGGAGAAAGTTCCCTGCTATGCCCTAAAACGCAGAAAACAAACTTTATATCAACATGCTTCATGTGGAGCTGCCTGTTCTAGTCCATTAAAGATGAAATTAGAAGCCAGCAAAATATGTCGAATTTACATTCCCCATCTCATTCCATTTTAGGCACTGAAGTAAGACCGAAGTAATGTTTTGGCATAAGTTTCAGAAAAGTTTACCGCACATCGCAGTCTTCTCTGGGAGACAGCGAAGACAGGTGCTCATGCAGAAAAGTAAGGACTGAAACAACAGCACGGGGGCTTTGCATTAAAGTTTGACTTAATGCATTTTATCAAACCAGCCAGTTTTCCAGGAGCAAGAGCTTCAAAACAAAACTTAATTTATCATGAGAAACAGTTCTGTTGTCTGCCCGACTGCAGCATTTAAAGCATATTTTACGTTTTGGATGAGGGAGAAAGTGAGGGATACATCCAAAATAATTGACAGGTGCATTCCCCCGACAGTGAGAGCCAGGACATAACACAAGTGGGAAGACTAATTCCGTCTTCCAGGAGTCTTGTGACCATTTTTAAATGTCCCTCTCAGGACAGCTTGAGTGATGCATGGCGAGGAGTTTATCTCCAGGAATAAATTATGCTCCCAGCTGGCACTGCTGGGCAGCGCAGACACTGTGATTTGAACAGACTGGGTGGGCGTCTGCGTAGGCCTGCCCTCTGTGCTACACATCCTCTGTGGTAACCTGACCTGTAATTCTGACAATAACAGCTGTATGAGCACTTTCCTAGCCACTCCCTGACTGAAAAGAAGTCAAATGGAGTCACGGGATAAATATGCAAAAGTGAGATAGTTAGAAATTGCAATGTTTTGTCCGAGATACATGCGTGCATGCATATGCAAATATGCACGAAGACAAACATGCGAGTGATGCTCATGCAGCATCAGGAGGCACAGTTTTACTTACCTTCTCACCTCTGTCGCCCTTGACAGAGATCACTCTGCCCTGCAAATAATTAATCGATGAGGATCAATTATTATCGAGGCAGGAAGAAAAGCGGAATAGCTTGAGAGCATGCAATCTGCCATTATTAGAGTTTATCAGACTAGATCTACCAGTGATATCTGCTCTGAACGTGAAGTTGAACCTCAAACGATTAGCTGTTAGCACATAAATTACTGTCTTCTCCTCTAGAAACACATATAAATATACAGTTTAGGTTTCATACAGTTTCTCCCTTCTCTCCTCTGACGCCCATCCGTCCAGGGGCTCCAACAGGGCCAGTGTCACCCTGCAAACGTAGGCATGTTCACACAATAGGAAAGTAGAACGCACAGCTCTGGAGCTGCAATCTTTGTCACACACGAACGAGTACATAAAGGCAGTGGTAGACGACCTTTTCACCCATGGGACCTGCAACACCAGGTGCACCGGTCTCTCCCTGTGAGGAATGGAAACATAGCAGATGTCTGATGAAAGCCCATAAAGGAAGGATTCCCACTCAGACCATGGACATAAGAGACAGGGGGTTGAAGTGTAGTAAAATCACGTGACCGTACCTTCTCTCCTGCAGAACATGAGCAATTGACTTGAGGGCCTCTTTTTTGCTCCGAGACAGTCGGTGTCGGACTGGGGATCTCCACAGGGGGAGCCTCTGTCACCACTTTCTTAGGGCACTGTGAAGGTAATATATGATCGGATCAAACACAAGCGTCAGACCGAAAGCGTCTGCAGAATTAAAAACAACGCAAAATTGCCCTTTCCAGTTAGGAGTTAGGAATTTACAGAAAATATTCTCCTTCACTTCAATGGCCATAATATGTTGCGATAGCCAGAGGGCAACTAGCTCAGGAACAGACAAGAGATTTGTTTTAGGTATAAAGCTAGTACCTAACACTGCCCACTTGTGGACTAGCATAGCAGGAGTCGTCTCAATGATCAGCCTGCACTGGTTTAGTGTCGCAATACGAAAATAGCCCGGTGACATGGTGGCTATGGTAGGTAAACCAAAAATGGCTAATTTAACCTATCAGTTTGTTTTCAAGCTCAAAATTAGTATATTAAATGACAGACTAGCTCAGGATAACAATAGGTTCGTTTAGTCATTGACACCAACCTGCAATTAGGACAAATTTACCGATGTGACTACAACTCTCAGTTGTAAGCACTTCATGTGTCCATGTATATCTCTTTCTTCCTATATATTAGGCTTCTATATTTATAGAAAACCAAGTCTTTGATAATGTGTACATGTAGAAGATATAAAGAGAGCGTGTAAAATTCACATTCACAGAAAGCAGAAGCCTGGAATACTCACAGGCCCATTGGGTAGATCACAGCAGGTTTCAAGCTCGGCGTGTTTGGAATCACAATAAATCATCATCCTTTGGAGGTCAAACTGCGTGGACAACATAGTATTTAATTCTAAAGAGCCTAGTATTTTATGTTAGATTTCTGCCTCAAACGTACACACTGAACCTTCCAACTACACGTGCAGGTAAAGACTCACGTCAATCGGCACGCTGTCATACAGCCTCTTTCCGATCACCGTCTTTCCCTGGATATCAATGTCCTCTCTGTCTTCGATGGGCAGAGTCTGGATGTGTTTGCAGTCCAGGTACAGAGACACAGCCTTGGCCTCCACGCTGAGGGCAATCTTGTGCCAGTTGCGATCGAACAGGTTGTCAACTTCAGGGTTCTTGAACACGGCTCTGACAGCGTCTTTTGTCAGCCCGACAGCGTTGTACTCCACCGCCTTGTTCTCACCGTCCAGACGGATGGACACCTGACAAGACAGACGCAGAGTGATGTTAACAATATGGGAGAACAGCAGATAATGTCACCATGGGTTTCCTTGGATGTAGAACGTGAGAGTGAAATGTAAAGTGGATTAAAGGCACAAGATACTTTCACAAGGGACCTTATGACTGCTCACTTCATTAGACACAACATTCACATTTCGTATTATTTACGTTTGGCTGACCCACCTGTGGGATTCCATATTTGTCAAAAATCTGCCAGAGGTACCAATCTTCACGTCTTGACGTTTTCCTAAACTTGAACGTTGTCACGTAGGCGTATTCATCTGGTAACCCTTGAGGAAACACATCTCTGTGGAATGAAAGCACAAAGTTATTGCTCACATAGCTTGAAATGTGTCCAGGATGTAGCACCATTCACGTACAATATGATATACATTGAATTCCATTGTAAGAATGTCAACATCGTTAAAGGCCCATATTTACAGGGATTTAGAGTAAAATGTGCACCACATTCACTGTGTGATGCAAACCAAGGTCACTCACTCTGTCTGCTGGACGATGGGCATGGTGCCGAGGCGAACATAAGAACTCTGGCCTTCATCAACTCTGGTTCCCAGGATATCTCTCACATTGAAGTACTCCATCAGGTCAAACCCTGTAGCAACACAGCACAATAACCTAGTTGGCCTCAAGACAGCCTTACACACATACACACTCACACACACACAGTAAAAGTACACTCATGAGTCGTGAATTTGACTTATGGTTTTGTCCGATTGCTGGTGGTGCACTGGGATTTAATTAGGTCGGTCCCACCTCAGCCTGAAGCTACTGTTTGTGGATTTTTGGGGAGACATTTAACTCATTACTGGATAACTGGAAAATGGAGGCATTTGTTAGCCATCCGGCATCTGTAAGATTTTTCTTTTTTTCACCAGAGGAAAAGACTAGTTGCCGTCATAAGGTCCCAGTGTGAGTCTGGGACTGTGGGCACGTGTGTGTACATTGCAGTGCAGCATGCGATTTGAAGTGGTGCAACCACAGACCATATTTAGGTGGCTCAGAAAGGACACTCCCTTGTTCAACAAACAAGGGCTGTAGCTATGGCAATGCCAGCCTGCTGACAGCACTAATGCTCCCGGTTTGGCCGGTGGCTCACACTGAAAGCCAGTGGTTATGTTGCATGGACTGAGCTGTTCCTGAAGCCGACTGTGCCATGAGTGAGTCGACAGAATGAGGACACCCTCAGCGCGACAGCAAAACTATGAAAAGCAAGGTTTCAGGTGGGAACGCAAGTGCGCTAATCTTCACAGGGGCTAACTGGAACATTAAGGTGGTAACCTGATAGTCGGCCAAAAGCTTAGCGAGTGTCATTACAAATAGCCTGGAAACAGGTGGAACACACACCCAGTCTGCCCCTGTGCTATTGGCAACACACTAAAAAAAAAAAATAATAACATTAAAACCATGCACCGTCATAACAGACTGAGTTAGTGAAGGCCACCATGTGTCTCATGTGATGCTGGGGGAAACAAATACTGTGTGCTCAGATGATCTGTCACAAGGGTGCCAGTTCCTCTTGCTTCACTGAGTTACCTCCTCGGACATTATGACCATGATCTAAGCAACAAGGCCAACAGATTGGTAATATAAAATGTTAAATAATGTCATTCGGACATAACTTTACCTCTAAAGTTTGCATCTTTTGATTCTTAAAATAAAAAAGCACTGTGGCAGTATACGATGCCACAGGGCAGCAGATCTTTGAATTTGAATTTCAAAATTAAACTAACAACTGGGACCAAGGCCTGGACAATCGGGGATAACTTGCATATCAGAGTCCCATAAGCGTGCAGAAGAGTCCTTCTACTTAACAACAAATCGTCCCTTCTCATGGTTTTACACCGCTGGTCATGTCACACATGCTGCGCTGGTTATCAGTCTGGTTAAAGGTTCGCTCGAGGAAGCCGTGCAGCTGTGAGCTCTGCTGGCCCTGACTCTCTCTGTCACCATGCTCGCATTGTGCACATTCGCTCACCGCGTCGTTTCTGTGGCCACATGGGGGCCATTTGAACAGCAGAGCTGTAATTTGGACTGGCAGCGGATAGCGTATAATCAGCCCAAAAAAAGTTATTTTGGACGGCCAAAAGCGACCGATGGGGTGATCTGCGGGAAAAGCCAGATGAGTTCACTGACTGGGAAAGACAGAACGCATGCACACAGCATTCTTTTGATCAGAGCAGATGGCAACATTTGCGCAGTGGATAGCGAGCGAGGAGCCACAAAGACAGCGTGCAGCCTCTCAGCGCCCCGAGGGGTCAGACTAAGCAGCCTGTGATAAATACAAGTCTGGTTCAGACCACAGGTCTCTTGGCTGTCAAATCCCAATCAGCAGCAGATATGTCCTGACATCTCTCACAGACAGTTCTCTCTCCCTGTGCACCAGGAAAGATGCTGTTGCAGTGACTATAAGTATTGTTTATCTAGAGCAACGAGAACATCCCTGTGTGCTTGACCGCAAACTGAAAAAAATCTCATATCTCAACCAAGCGAGTTTGACAATGTACTTTATGTCTTGAAGCAAGGCCACAGTTATAGAGTTACTGCAGTCTGGAAAACCCCGAACATCTTTGTCATGTCAGGGAGCTTCAGACCTCAGACCGCTGTTTGATAACATGTTGGCCCAAGTGTGCCTCAAGGCAGGTTTGAACTCTGACATTGGATTTGTCAGATGAGATGTGGCAGTACGGGAAGTGCAATGGGTGGAGACAATCAATAATCACCCTCATACTTTCTCTCGCTGTGCCATCATCTAAAGTAAAGAGAAAAAAACGTATTCTTTATGGACCAGTGGTATAGAAATCCATTTATAATAACCCTGCTCTCACCGAGCAGCATTTCATTTGCGGTGTAAACTGTAAAAGAATAATAAATCAGTCTAGTGTACAGTATATTTGTGGTGTATTCCCACCTAGCTGCATGCTACAAGGAAACTGTTTTCCTTGGGAACAAGATTTGATATATGATTTGACTCAGAAAGACAAATAGAAAAACACAACCCAGAGGGTTGTCACATCTGCAGAAGAAAGCATCAGTTGGTTTGACTGATTTATCTAAAGTTTGTTCTAAAATTTTTGGCGGTTAAGTAGAAAAGCAAAACATGTATTTAGCACTGGCCCGATGTCGGGGACGTGTTAATGTGTCTCGACAGTGGGAAGTGATGCTGGCACGTGTGATTAGAATCACACTCGTCTCTGTTCCTGTCTGGTTTCTTTTTCTTTGACAAAGTGTCTTTCTTACCTGAAACAATCCGCTTTGAGATCATTAGTGTTATGAGATGTGTGGTATACTCATTACTTGAATAGTTGAAAGGATGATTTTGTATTTTTACTGCTCTAGTTGCTATAGAACAAGATTGTGTAGTCTTCTAATAAGCTCCAGCTGGATGAGCCACAAAATCACAACTTTGGTTTTACATCTGCATAATCATCCAGTCTAATGTATGCATTAAACTACTGGAAGGAACTGTTGAGAAAAGTATTCTACAATTGCAACATTAAGTATTATGTATGTGTCATAGTAAATCTGGCTGTGTAGTTCATAAGGAAGTCTGGGATGAAGTTGTCATGGTTAAACCTGCAGCCCCTCTATTCCTTCTCTTTCTTTAGACCTATTCTTGTCCTCTTGTATGTGTAGGACCCATAGACGTGAACTGGATTCAAGATTTAATGCTAATGTTTTGCACTTTGTATTCACTTATTGTTCTCTGCTGTTTGTCTGCCTCACAGAGAAGAATATCAGATTGCGAGAATATCAGAATGCCAGAATATATACCCTACCGAACTCACATTTACTATGTTTCCCCACAGTAGCTCTGGTGTTTGAGTATGTGGTTGGTTAGGGTCTTTGCATGTTATGTCTGCATGAGTTTCCTCTAGCAGCTCTGGTTTCCTCCCTCAGACCAATGACAGGCAGGATGGATTGAGGGAGCATTTGTGATATGTTCCTTTGCAACCTGCCCGGTATACGACTTGCACAAAGTAGCTGTAGTATTGTCATGGCAAATCTGCCTTGTTCAAGCACTGTCAGTCATAACTGGACTGGTCCATTCTGCGATGAGTGACCATTTCAGAAACACAGCTCACACCACTCTGACATCTCTGTTTCCACGGAGTTCAACGTAGCAGGAGACCAAACAGTCATGGCTTTGCATCTGTTTTTTCTCTTAGAGTGATGGATGTGGGTGGGAGACAGACAGGAACTCAGATCCCCCACAAGACACTCTTATAACAACATCCGACCCTTTCGGATAAACGCTATCCAAGACGCCTGAGAAACATTTAACACAGAGCTTGAAATTCGCAGCTGCATTTTATGTGGCAAATCAGTGCATCTGCGAGTTTGACCTCCTTAAAAGGATAGTTTGACATTTTGAGAAAAAACACTTAGTCTTGCATAGGTACAGTAAATCAGGACTGATCTTCTTGCAATACAGCATGAGGCTATCCTCAGCATCTGGTTATCTTAGCATAGCATTGTAGCCTCCAACATCCAAAGCAGTAGACACTACTCGCGTGCACTGTGCACTAACAAAGGCACAGTCCTAGGACAGGAGATATGCTCACATGCACACCAAAGAGGGCCTCTAAATGGGCAAACAGGACCGGTACTAACTCAGTGGTTTGTTTTATGGTCCACTGGCCCAAAGGTGCGTACGCCAAATAGGATTAGTGCCAATATTTTCAATGGGCAGTAAAACTTGCGTACACTATGAGGATTCTCTCCCTTCCTCACACACGCACGCCAGGGCAACACTTCATCCCATCGGCACCATCACACCCATTGACGCATAGTGTACGTGCATTAACACGTGGATCCTGTGGGAAGCCGCCACGTGCCTCACTCTTGTGAATGGAAATGACGAGAGGACAGAGAGAGAGAGAAAGAGACCCCTCTGCAAACCTTGTACAGGAAAACTGAAAACTATATCTTTACAGAAACAGCACAGTGAGAAATGTGGAAGTGTAGGAAATGCTTTAAAAAGTAAAAAGTAGAGTTTGTGGTCGACTCGTTTTGCCAGGGCTCCATGCTGCCGTGAAGGAAAGCAGCAGTTTGCACATACCTGGAACCTCTTCAAGACCATAACTGGTGCTGTTGGGCTTAAAGCGATCAGGTTGAACCTTCATGTTTGGACACAGGACATCTGAAGAGAAAGAACAGTTGTTCGGTTAGACACAGTTCTGTAAATCACAACATCATGTCAAGACAAGAGAACTCTATAGGTGTTTTTGCAGGAAACCAAATAAGTGTTAAAAAAAAAAAATCAGCCGTTTTTACAATTTGTGAGGACTTTGATATAAAAACAATGAACAATGTGTTGGATTGTTCTGGGACATGGTGACCTAACTGAATCACACTCTTGTCCCTCCTGTCCGGTATCTGAGGAGCGAGGTGTGTGGGTGAGTGAGGGGTGACACATCCAGGAGCCAAAGAAGCAGGAAGAGTTTTATATTTCCACTCCAACATATTTCTGCGACGGCGCTGACAGTGAGAAAGGCAACACTGGCAGGTTAAGTTTTCATTGGCAGGAGAGGTATTTTCTATTTGTGTCAACTTGCCAGATGCCAGCTTCACAACTGAAGGAAGCAGATATGGCAGACAGCAGCAGATATCCTGTTGAGTTTAATGGTTGTAAACATTAGCTTAGAGATGGTATTGCCATTCGTTCAAACTTGGATGTGATGAACTGTGTTTATGACTCTGCTGGAAATTAACACCAGTGTCGCACAGATTTCTTCCTTCCTGCCCAGATGTCACAGTCTGCCTTCCAGTTGAGATTTACATTCTCTGGAAACTTTTCATAGTGAGGACTGCAGACTTTTTACTTTGGTTTTATAGTATGATGGGATGATGGGGTTTAGGGGTGGAGCCTCCCAGCATGCTTTGAGACAATGCTGTTAACATTAGTTGTCTTCCAAGACATTATAGATGTTACTTGGATCGTGGTATTTGCTGTTCTTTTAATTTTATTCATGCACCCACTCTGCTTGAATTCTAACATTGCATGCTGACATGCTGCTTCAGAGCAGCTAATTACTCACTGGCTTGGTGACATAAAGCACACACTATATTTATGTGACATATACAGTCACTTTCGCAAACTAATCAGCTCTTGCGTTAAGCTCAAAGTGCTGCTGCCCCACAGCTGCTTGAGCTGTTTAGACTTGTAATTATTTTTTTCAAGGTTGTTTGGGCTCATAAACCCAACTCCCAATTACCTCTTTTATTACAAGAAATCTCAGAGGCCGACTTCTAAAAACCAAGAGGATAAACCTAAAATTATGTGAGTGGCAAACCAACGACAGAATATTTGTTTATACTTGTTTTCAATGACCCTTTAAAACTGCTCAGGGGAAGGATGTTTCGTGAGAATAAACGTATTAACAGCAGGGCAGCAACAGATGTGTCATCCCTGCTAACAGATGTATATCAGCACATGAAATGTCTACTTTATTTCAAGGCCAAGTCCCAATGCTCTGCCTGGCCTTGTGAAGGAAATCTTCTCACTCAGGTTACATGGCAAGAATGAGACAACATTAACCCTAGCAACAGCATATCAGTCATCCTGCCATCTGCTTATAATTCATCCGTGCAGAAGTTCTCATTAAACCTAAAATTAGCCCAACAACTTGTATGTGTCCTGGGTGCCAGCCCTAAATAATACCAGAAGCCAAAAATACAACAGTGAGAAACTACAACTTCCTCAATAGATCAAGTATTCGCCAAACATCTTCTGTTAAACCTTGTAATTTCCGTAAATCAGAGCTATAAAAAAAGCATCACGTCAGAGAGGTTTTAACCTGGGCGGCATTAATTATGGGACAGCTCTGTTGACATGTCTTGTTTATCTCTTTCATGTCGAGCACGTCTAATGGGAAATATCCAAGCAGCTACTGTAAACGTATGCATACAAATACTTTTTTATAACGCTACAAGTTGTGTCCCCTCAGTTTCACATGGTTTAATTTTAATTTCAGCTGTACACGTTGCGCCTGTTTGTGTCTGTTTGTTCAGCAGTGAAATGGAAGGAGTCTGTTTTTTTCTCTCTCTTCTTCTGTCTCAGTCTTTTTTTAAGCGATGCTGATGCGAGATGTGAAGGGGAAAGTTTTATGATGTTTATAAAGCCCATCTATTCCAAAAATGACCCTTCTGTGAATGAATGGAAGTGCGTCACTCACTTTTTAAACATGTTGATGTTGCGCAGCTCTGAGATTTCACATGTTAGATAGCAGAGCTACTCCCCACACTTGTGGGCCTGAAACTATAATTTAGGCATCTGGCTCTGAGTTAAACTGGAGACAATGTTCATTTGGAGGTGAATGTCTCAAACAGGTTCACGGCATCAGCAGGAACTTAGCAGCAGCATATATAACAACCAGCTTTGTTGGCAGATATGGATGCATACACAGGTATATTGTAATACCTTTATCAAAGAAAATAAATCTTGTTAAGCCCTGAACAAAGGAGGGCAAAGCTGCTATGCACCTAACCTTAAAGCCATAGTGCCACATCACGAGCCTTAAAAAAGACATTAGTGGTTAGACTTTAACAGTTAGCACCAATGACGTGAGAAGACAAAAACTACCAGTCAACGCAACACAACAGAAAATGGCTTTTTTTTGAAAATCTTCACCCTGGGCAGGGTTTTGCAAAGGCTACATTTTTCTGGTGACCTAAAACGCGGGAATGCCAAAACACACAGAAAAGGGCTTCATGTGCCGGTATTCTAAAGTGAGCCCACACATGCGTTAATGAATCAGTGCAGCGCAGAATAAATAGAGTTCTTTTTTAAAACCTATAGATTAAAAGGTGAAAACTTTTAAAATGGACAGAGGGACGGCTGCGCTGGACCCACTTGAAACATTAGATCTATAATTTTCGGGGTGAAAATAACTCCCATGCTCAGTGAGCCAGTTTTGCTGACCATTGATATACTTAGAGACTCACCCGTGGCGATTGTAGAGATTAGAGAAAGAAAATACTGGACCTGCTTAAATTTAGACGTTGGCTACTTCAACAAACTTGTGTTTCATAATATACAACTGGCATTACTGGTTGGCAGTTTGAAACTCTCCAGTCAAAGGTCGGCGGCTTTAAACTGACTCTCCATGCTGCCGTTGCACCAGCATCACTACTGCAAGATGATACGCCCCAGAGAAAAACTGTGTTTTGGAGTCTGAATCAACACTTTCTGAAGAAAGACAATCTCCACTTTAGACATGCTTTGACAGTTTAGAGTCCGATTGAAGTGAGAGTTTGTCAAAGCTCTCATCAGTATGCTAAACCTTGCAATCATGTCATATCCGTTTTTGTATTTGCTGTTTGCGGCTAAATCTTTTGGCATCCTTTTCTTTCCTGTCTGGCTAATTTTAGGCAGGAATTTTAAGTGTTGGACTGCAAAGCATCCATCTTCTCCCTGAAAAAACTCACGCAGCTACCTCTCCACCTCTTCACACAGCTGCCGGACAACTCTGAGCTGCTCTTTCATTTTTTAACGGGTCGAAAAAGCTTCTCAGCACACTAGTGGAAAAACCATTTAGGTTAGCACAAGACAGACGTTCCAGTGCTAAACACCTCTGCACTAGAGTAGCAGTGAAAAGGGCTGCTGCACCACAGAAATGTCTTGGTTGGAAGACTGTCATTTACAAGGCAATTTTTGCAACACCCCCCTCACATGCTTCATATTCTGTCAAATAGAAGCCATGCTCACAGTGTGCAAGTGCAGCAGCCCTCTGTGGTTAGGGTGGGGTTTTGTGGCCAGGGTCTTTCCTCACTATAGTGGTTTAAAGCTCAAATTAGAGTTTAATTTGATTAAGTGCATGTTCAGGATGAGGCAGGCACTTCAAAGGGAAGCTTCAGAAAGAGGCCATGTGGCATTCAGCGTGAGTGATGCGTTGGCACGTGGCCCGATGGCTGACTTACTCTCGCACAGCCTCCTCCTCAACCGGCCCCTGATCTTGTCAATGGCATTAAAGTCCGTCACATGGAAGACGTGGGCATTTTTTGGCTCAGCAGCGATTTCCTCAAGCTCTTCCTTTAGCGCCTCCCCAATGCCCACAGCAAACATCCTGATGCCGGCTTGGGCAGCCGCCTTGGAGGGCTCCAGAACATGATCCTGGCTTCGTCCATCTGTGAGAAGGATGGCCACCCGCTGGATGCCTCTGGCTGCGGGCCTCGCTCCGTTCCGCTCCGTGAAGATGTTGGTGGTGGTGTAGCTGATAGCATCCCCAGTCATTGTATTTCCCCCCAGGTAGCGGATGTTGCGGGCAGCTCGCTTCACATCTTCCAGGTTCGCGTGTCTCTCCAAGCTGAACTCAGTGGTGGGTCTGTCACTGTAGCGAACCACAGCTACCCTTGTCTTTTCTGGTGCCACATCGAAAGACTCCACCAGGTTGGCCACCCACTGCCTGATCTTCTCAAAGTTCTCTTTTCCAACACTGGATGAGGTATCCAGGATAAAGGCAAGGTCGTAGTGGACATTTTTACACCCTGCAGTCGGAGGATAGAAGATGGCTTATTCAGTGGTAACATGCAAACAATAAAAGGTGTAGATCTTATTGTTGGTATTGGTGGTGTCTTACCTGCCCTCTGTGCTTCCACCCCCTCACGAGACAGAGTCAAGGCCAAGGCGACCAAGATCAAGGTGACTTGAAATCCCAATCGTAATTCCATTTCAGCCTCGGTCTGGGTCTGATTAGTTTAGTTTACTACCAACATCAAGCTTTCCAGTCTGTGGAAGGGTCAGTGGAAACATGAACAAGTCACTGTTACATGAAGTCATAACAGCTAGATTGGTACAGATAAAGTTTTTTATAAACTAAACCCTGTTTGCAGAACTGCCCCTTGCACCTTTTCGTCAGTGAAAGATCACAGAGACTGCTGTAAAACATAGGCCTCCTAAAATGACTGGCAAAATTGCAATCGATAGTTTGTGTTTAAGAAAAAGCACAAAAACTTGGCTCTTGCAAAGAAGAAAAATGCTAAATCCTGCCAGTTTGTCCATAATTTCTATTGCCTTCTGTTTGAATGGTAGGACATGTTTAACGGGATAATTAAAGCCTTAGTCAGAAATACACACAAAAGTGAATTCCTTATCCCAAAAAAAAAATACATGCAGCCTAAGATTCTGCTTCCAAATATCATTTTAACCATAATCACCCACTTAAAGAACAAGAGCAGCAGCAGACTGTTGTTGCAGTGCATCATTTGTGAGGTTGAAGGTGCCACTGTTCCTTGAATGTGCGTTTTGTAGGATTTATTTAGGACAGTGTTTTGCTAGGTGGCACTGACAAAAAAAACCCTGGATGTTTAAATACAAATCTATTCTTGTATGGACTGTTCAGCAGTGGTTGTGATGCCTGCCATTAGAGCCGACGTGTGAGTGACCGTAGCCATAACATGGGCTCATGCTGACTGGAAGAGCATGTCATCGCGGGGGGTCAGCGTAGGAGGTAAAGGAAAGTTTGAGTTCTATGTCCTGAAAAGCCATTCAGGATCATTGACCACATTTCAGTGCTGAATTTTTCCACAGAATTAACAATATGTGATGTGTTTGTTTTTTTTCCAGAGGAGACTGGTTTTCAACACTAATGGAGGAAAACCTTGATTTAGAGGGAAGCTCATTTGAAAAGATCATACAACCTCCTATCTGGTTAGCAAAGAGGGTTTTGTTCAAGATATAGTGGGGTTCACAAAGTTCCTGTTTCTCCTTTGCTATAGTTAAAATACATAATGAATAGTGGAATTATTGGCACAAAATTCTAAATGAAACAGAAAGTGCTTAAAACAAAAAGTCATTTGGCTTGGCCTGGGCTTGGCCCCTGTTGCTGAAATAGAGGGTGCATTCTTTTTTTGTCAGGCTTAAAAGTGTGTTGGTCTTCAGACCAGTTTCCTTATCTGATTCCCCAATGGGCTATTTCTGCTTCTTGGTTTCACTGGGGCTATTATTAATGAGCATTACAGACACGCTTGCTGAGGCACCCTAATTACCTCTATTAGAGTACATGTAAAAAATCCAAGATAGAGAGCGGAGCAGGACTCAAATGGAAAAAGTCACAAAAATAATATAATAAGTCAGCCTTCCTGCGAGAGCTGCCAAACAAGATTATGATTCATGCTCCCAAATCCTCTTCACCCAACTTTCTCACCAGTCCCACATATTCTAATTTGTCTCCCTTTAATCTCTGTTACAGTGAAATACACTGTACGGGTCTCCCAGCGCTGTGTTGAGTTAATCTGTAGTTTTACAAGCGGGTACAGTATCTGAGGTGAAGCTAAAAACAAGCTGGGCTGCCTCTGTCAACATCTGAACCTGAGGCCAGATTCCTTACAAACTGTGGGTCTGTATCACTACACCCGTTTCCACTTCCTCTCTCAATGGCAGACCTGGGACTGAGATGTAGATGTCTATAACAGAAGCACCACATCTATCGTTTGCAAAATGTGGAAAACAGAACATGTTTTTTTTTTTCATGTGCAGTCCAAGAAGGAGGGAAAAGGAGGAAAGGTTTGTTCTCAGATAGAGCTTCACGTGAATGCAAAAAAAAAAAAAAAACAAGTCAACAATTTAAAAAAAACACCCAAAAAAGGTAATAATATGGAGGCAGAGTGACAAAGAAAATGATGTTACAAAGCAGATTTCTTGCTTACCTGTCCTGTAACTCAGTCAGCGTTACTGGAGGTGTCAGTCTCTCTCTGCCTCCTGCTCTCACCCCCTGAATCAGCACCAGGTCAGCATCATTACCAGGTGATAATAATCCAAAATATCTCCCCCGGCAGGCGCTGCAAATCAAAATGAGATTATTTTATAATCCAGGGTGACAATCCAGTGTTCAATGTTGTTACAAAGTGAGGTGAGGTGAGCACTCTGCAACCTTGGGGATGGGTGGACAGAGTGGGAGGGGACGCAGAGGGGGGAAAGTGTTGGGTTTCACTGGGGGACGAGGTGGCTTCTACTGTTCTCAGCTGGGCCGTGCTCGCACATAAAAAAGGCTGAGAGGCGCAGCCAATTATAGACCCAACTTTCTGGATATTTTTGTCCTTTTTTTTCCCTCTGTCTCTCTCTCTCGCACTCTCTCTCCCCCTCCTTTATGGCTGCGCCCATCTCAAGTGCAGCCCTCAAAGACAAGACTCGGCTTCTTGGCGACCGCCTCAACTGTCCGGCCTTTGCCACTGTGACAGCCACAGCGGAGCCGCCCTTGGGGCTGGTGGTGGGCCGGGCCGCGTTTGGCTTCAGTCCGCCACACTCGCGAGGGAAAGGCTGTATTTAAGTTGGGGAAATGATTACAGAACACTCGTGCTTGCAGCTTTGCATTGAATGCCTGTCTTTGCACCGACTCAACAGCGAGGCCCTGTGATCTGTATTACTCATGTCGCGCTGTTTTGACAAGTTTACAATCATGCGCGACCACATCCTCCATTAAAACCGTAAAAATATACATTACTCATTTATTTTACTGGCTCTTTGTCATTCTCTTGGATTTATATTTTTTGGTTTTATTGTGCCATAATCTGTTTCTATTTTCTTTCTACTAGATATCCATATGATTTTCTCATGAATTTTTTAAAAATATCTCACCCTGCAATTTGTTTTACTTCCCATCTCGTCCTCGCTGATAGAAAACCAAGTCCTCCACTAACTTGCAGATCGCCATGCGTTTAGTTTGATATATACTCTTTAGCAGGATGCGTGTGATTCCCATTCAGCGCGCTCTGATGTCCTTATCATGTGCGGTCATGCTCCCTGACAGGGGAGGAGGCTGCAGTGAAACACAGAAGCTCTGTCTCTGTGTCTGACATCCTGCCTGGCAGACATCTCTCTGTCTCTCCTCTCAAGTCTCCTGCATCAAACGTCTCGCACTCAAAGCTCTACAACAGCTGTCGCTGCATGCTCCCCCTGCGTTGGGAAGATCCAACTGAATGGGCTGCGAGCCTGTCGAAGCGTCGAAACACCCGCAAAAGCAGTGTCAATATTTGAATGTCATGGACAACAATCACTTTTAGCCATTACATCCAGGCGTATTTACGGTGCCTTTGTAGCCAAGGAAAGGGAGCGTGGTCCCGGGCTATGTATAGGCTCCACGTGAAGTGGACGGGAAGTGGGCTGATGATCTGTAGCAGATGCCCGTTATGAGTAGTGGTGTCAGTCTGAGGAAGCGTCTGTCGCCTTATGCGCGAGGGCTAAAGAGGTGACTGGCATGTAGGGTGAGCGAGAGCCTGGGCACACGAGTGCCGGAGAGAGCCATCTGTCATGTGACGCACAGGCAGCTTACAACCTCCCACATCAGAGAAACATTTTTGGAATTATGTCCATGACATCAGTGTGTTTGTATTTTTTTTTTTTTTTTTCAGGAAAAACATTAAAGCTGCAATTTCCTGCAAACACAACAACAGTCACTGTTGCACATTGGTATGAATAGAAGAAAAAAAATAAAAGGTGAAGACAGATGGTTTCAGAATCATTTCACATCAGCCCAAATGGCTCCCACACAGCTTGGTGGGAAACAACAGCACTGCTTTAGCAGAACCTGAGACAGGTCATGGCTCCAAAACTGGTGGGAACTTCTGCTTTGAGTTGGACCATTAGGGGGATTATGTTACGACGGATCACATGCTTCGAGGAGGTCTGCACTGATCTTACGCTATTAAAGGTACGGTGGGAGAGAGTTGTCTAAAACCTTGACTGTAGAATAGGTTGTTTCACAAACATACACTGAAGCTTGAGTCAAGACCTCAAGTGTCAAGTGTTGAGTTAGCAGTCACACTGTGTGACAAAAGGAGTCAAGCATGAAAGCCCCCTATTTGGAACTCAAATATTACCTCTCAGGCTGCTACTTAATTCGAATAAATCTCATGCTCCAACTGCTCTGATGTGAGTCAGGTGAAGGACAGATACACTGATGGATGAACCAGGCAGAGCACAAGAACACAGGCAGAACATTTCAGCCTGAGTTCCAACATGCCTGTTGTCTGTTTGGCCCAGGACCAAAGGTCAGATCAAGGATGAGTCACGGCAGAATCTGAGCATCGTCCAACAAATGCTCCGGCATGCAGAGCGTTAGAGGTCCATGAAACATCACCAAACTCAGCTGCTCGCTCTGTCCGCAAAGAAACTCAGTGACACTCAGGAGCTCCTGCTGAGAGCTGAAAGTCATGTTAAAAAAGGAAGAAGAGACGCTCTATTAGAGAAAAGTGCAGTTTGCTTCAACAGGTAGAACATTCCACTCATTACAGGATGATTTCCATCGATCGCTGGCTAATCAGCAAATATCCTTGGATGAATTTTCCCCTAAATTACAATTCAAACCACTCCCAATGATTTTTCTGTGATGGCCGCTCCATTACCATGGATCAGCTGCAGTGGTCAGACCCCTCATGCTCGTGCCAGCAGCTTCACTTTGTGCTGCGTCTGCTTCGCCTAATTCAATGAGTGCACACTCTGGAAATGGGACAGTCCATAACTTTGAGCGACCTGGCATAAATATGTATCAATATTTTTTAAATCAAATAACGTTCATTTTATTTATTTATTTTCTTGTTTTGAACGCACGAGGGGGAAACGTTTGCGGAACCACTAAAGAGCGTGAGATCGTTCTGTCCCCGTGCCAAAAACATGGAGGTGAAATACGCTGCTGCTGCTTCCCTCAGTGATATTATACACAGTCATAAAGATCTGAGACATTTGTATACATATTTAATAAAACCTGTAGCTGCAAGCAGAACAAGTAAAGACATTTATTTTGATAGAGCACTCTGTTGGTTATTTTATTTTATTACAGCTGTGTTTTACTGTGGCTATCATTAATCATGTGTTTGTACAGCAGCCTCCACCACTGGCTGTCCAGAGCAGGAGTTATGGATCATCTCTAACACATTAACTAACACTTTAACCAGTTTACAACTCCATTAGTCTGGGCTGTAAGTCACATGTACATTTACTGGATGTAAAGGCTAAATATGAGGATTAGTAATGTAAAGCGTAAGCGTTTTGAGAATCTATGAATAAAGACATGTGAGTAAGAGAACAAATACTGCTGCCCAATGACAAATTAGAAATATAAAACATATAACTTCCTACAGTTTTTTCAACTCCAGAAACAAATAGAGAAACGTCCTCATCAGTGCTGCACTTTTAAAAAAATCTGAATTTTTCTATTACTGGGAAAATAAATAAAAAATCTGCCGTTACCATTCACTGTATCAAATACACTTTAGCCCAGAAATAAATCAGTGCAACTGAAGTGCACGAAATGCAAAACCATAAAAAGGCAACTTGATCTGATACAAATGTTTTGTGAGTGTTAAAAGTCTTTTCTGAGAAATCCAGTAAATCTGCAAATGAAATTGTGCAACGCTGCAGGGATCAGCCAGAGCCATTACTCTAAATGAAAAGACATGTGTTCATTCTGTCTCTGTTGACAGAAAATGGACGATAGCGGACACAGGGAACCTGAGGAGATGTCCCCAGTTTGAGGAATGAAAATAAAATGAAAATAAAATGAAATAATAGAAGTAAACAGCCAGGCTAATGTGCATGTTTGTTTTTAATTGACTGTAAAGCAACAGAAATCAGTCATCTTCTCCCATACAAATGTTTAATTGTCTGTGATAAGGTGACTGAATTCAGATCATTTAAAATGTGTATATACACTTTGAGATACTGTTGCTCATTAAAAAGGACTGGACCTGTTTATTTTGGCACAATTTATGATTTAATTCAATAAATACATGTTCAAATAATACATGGGTAATAAAATTAACCTAAAAAGTTCCACGTGACTGTTTCCGTTATATCTTCCATGTTACAGGTGCATCATGGGAAATGTCCTCATTGCTCCGCAGCGACTGTATTTTTGTGCTTTGCAATCAGGGCTTTTTTCCTCTTCGACTTCCAGTTTGAAGCACTCGGCTTCACACCGTCATGTTCCCTGCTTCCCCCTTCAGCTGACTGTCGGTGGAGAGTGCATCCTCCAGCCCGCTCACTGCAAACCTCCTGATGGCTCTTCCTGATGCTTCCTCTCTCCAAGGAGGCTGCAGGAGGCTCCTTGATGGCTTCACCGACGAGCTGCTGCTGCCCTGTGCCGTGGACACCTTGGGCCAGCTTTTCTTCACCTGCCGATAATCCTCCTGTTGACATGTTTGTATTGCACTGATCCTCTTCCAGGCACTGCGCTCGCCTCAGCCTTAGTCGCCTCCTGCCTGCAGGCTCCTGCTGGAGGGCACCGAGGCTCAGGCGTGTGGCCTCTCCCCCACGTGCGGCCTGAGCTTTACCTCGGGAAGAGGGAAGAGGAGGGGCGGGCTTGCTGCGCAGGGGAGCAGGGGTACCTTGACACACCACGTCCTCCAGATGCCTGTCTCCATTCTGCTCTGCAGGGCTGAACTGTGTCGACCGGGGCCCTGAGGGCCTGTTCTGCTGCTGGGCTTTGAGTGGCTGAGCGGAAACAGAGGGGCATAGAGCAGCTTTTATCGGCCTCTGTCTCACACTTGACTTCACCTTCCTTGTTGCATTCGGTGTCACGTCCAGTTTACGGGAAGCAGGTTTCACTTCCTGCTGGCCAGACTTAAGTTTCCGCCGCTGAGCCTCCTTCACCTCCTCGGGCAGCTCCAGTGGGGCCAGTTTCAAGGGGCGTCTCGCAGGCTGAGTTTCAGCCTCGCTCTCCGCGTCAGGCCTGGGTGGCTTGAGCAGCGGCGGGTCTGGCTGTGCGGTGCCCTCCTGGGTCGCCAGAGAGGCCGTAAGCTGACCCGCTGCCTCCTTCCCGTGTTTGGCTGACAGATGGAGGCCAGGTGTTTTTGAAATGCGGCCATTTTTAGCGGCCAGCCGGAGGTTCTGGCCGTTCAGATGCAACGTGGTATTTTTAACTTGGATGGTCAACATTTCTTCGCGCTGGGGAGCACCCTGAACAAAAGAGACATCAGTGACTCGTTTCAGTCTTATTAGCGAAAGGATAATGTGGCTCCCTGTTGTGCCTGAAATCCTTTAGCTCGGTATTACATCACTTAACATCCAATTATAAAGAGTTGAAATCTATTAGAGAGATAAATCATTTATGATTTATTAACAGACGACAGTTATCATTCACCACAAGTAGCTTCAACCTCAACTAGCTTTTGAACCCCTGTAACAGTCTATAGATATATATTGTAGTTTTTATAGACATACATTTTATACAATAAACAAAGGAGAGTTTAGCTCTACAATAGCTTCTGTGGGACAGAGAAAAGAGCCAGTGCAAATGTCCCATATTGCTAAAAGCTGCATATTTCAAAATATAAAACAAGGAATTAAGCAGCAGTGCACATGTTTTTAGCACACGTCATAAAGCTACTTGAGTTTGACAATTAACTCTTTCGAGATAAGCTCAGTGTGGTCCACTGATCGACTCAATGGTTGAAAAGAGAGCAGCGTGATACTCACGGGTTTGGGGAACATGTCTTCGTTGATGTTTCAGTGCAGAAATAAAGTGCAGAAGCTGTTGTTGTTGTTGTCAGCAGCAGCGTGTTCGTCGGTCCGTGCCACCTGGCCACAGGCAGTGACACTGTAGTAGGAATAGGTTTTAGCAGCCTTAATGTGATTAAGCAGATTAGGGTCACAGTGATCTCTGATGATCTCCAGCTCACAGGCGGCCAATGTGCACACTCATGGCTCGGCAGTGTTGACACTGTTGTTTTTTGTTGTTGTTTTTTTTCCCCCCCTCGTGTTCATCGGGACCCTGCAGTCGCACGAGATGAGTGGCGTGACACCTGCTGCTCACATGATGATGAAGAAGTTTAGATCAGACAGGAGGAAATAGAGTGTGATTTACCAGCCGCTAGATGGCGCCAGAGTCCTCCTTTGTGCTTCGGCACGAGCGGCGTTCAGCGGCAGCTTCATCATCATCATCATCATCGTCATCCTCTCCATCAGTAACACGGTCAGTTATGAAGCATCTGGTGGAGACAACTGGGCAGAGAATCAGCTTCAAGACCTTTACACACACACACACACACACACACAGAGAGAGAACAGAGCCTGGTGCTGGTAATAGTTTTTCAGAATAAATATCTTCCGAGGATAGATAAGACAAGGATGCAGTGTGTGTGTGTGTGTGTGTGTTGCCTGCAGGAATATCTCCAGATTTGAATCGCTCTCCGACAGCAGCTTGTTTTAAATTTCGGCTCCATCTCTCCCATTTATTGTGTTTTGAGGCGGACTGTCGTGGAGTTTTCCCGCGATGGATTAGACTGGCGTTGGTGTTCAACTTGTGCCTCTTACTGAAGATTCATCTCTCACCCATCAGACAAGCTCAAAAATCTGCTGCTCTCTGTTGTCTTATTCTCTTCCCACCCCCACCCCACCCCACCCCACCCCAAAAAAGAGCAGCATGTCAGCACCTGCTCGTTGCAATGCTTCAATATCATTGGTAGATTGGAGAAGGTCCCACTGCAAAACAATTTGGCTCTGCTTACATGATCATTTAAGATGCAAAATTACAGGCTTAAAGCCAAGAGAGGGCCTGAACGCCCCTCTGCCACTGTTCTTATTGTGTCGTCCTCTGCGTTGCCTGACGTGCGCGGCTGACAGTGTAATTACTGCGGTGTGGGAAGGGATAAAAGAGGATGCTGCCTTCTCATTCTCCCACTGAACATCCAGCTGCACTGCACGGGCCGCTCGGGGAAAACAGTTGATCTGTTATCAGTCCAGCTTCTGCCAGAATTATGTGGCCTTCGTGGCCGAGGACGCTTTGACATTGTTATCTGAAGTCCACGTTGGGCACAACAAGATTTATAATAGCAGCTAATGAAAAATTAGAAAATATCTGAAAAGAATTCTGGATAAAAAAATGCGAACAACAAACAATTTCCTTTGACACTCAAACAGTTTGACAGTTCGAGAGATAAACATCAACAGCTACATTTTCTTATTATTCATGAAAAACCCTCTTAACTTCCTGATGACGTCACAAAAGGAGCCAGTGCAGCGGCTCTCACAGGACTTCAAAAAACACAACCGATCGTTGAATTGATCGTTGTGAACCTGCCTGTGCTCTCGCTGCACATGACCAGAGTCCTCACAGAGACAGAGACAACGCTGAAGCACAGGTAAGAGCCAGAAGTTAGCGAGCAGGTCCAGGTGTTACTTTGGGAGTGATGGCTGATGACAGTGGGAACTTTGGCCTGCTCTTGCAAGCCTCTCCATCCAATGTTCGTTTTTCACCGTTTCCAGGCTTTGGGCTCGGTTAAAGAGAAGAATCGTAAATCTCATCTTACTCACGGCGAGAAAGCAAATAAGCACATTTCCCTCCAAAAATACCGAAAAGTTTCCTTCAACACTCCAACTTGTGGAAATAGAGCAAAAGTAAAGTAAGCAAAAGAGGCAAAGATGTTTATTCTTTCTCCCTTGCAGCTAAGATTTTTCTGCTGTGATCTGATCCTTGCCTGAGTGTCTGAATATTTAAGTTTCGCTCACAGTGTCTTGTTGTAATTTACAGTGGATTCTCATGGAGGTCACACTCCTCTGCCTGGAAACGTTAAAAACATGTATTTTACAGAAATATATATTACTAGCTTTAGCTCTGTAAACAAAAACATGCCCAGAGGTAATAATTAACTATTTATTATCAATGTACATGAGTAAATTTAATCTTGAATCAGTTGAGTTTGAGAATGTGGCCCTGAGCGCTCTTCTTTAAACAGTTGTTTTTGAATGAATATGTAATAACATGACTCCAGGCTGGAATTCTACTATTTTTGTGAATTGAATGAATTTCTCTGCAAGGCAGCTGCCGGTGTTTCAAGAAGGTACAAGCAGACAGGAGCGGATTTGGAAGGAGGCTCATCATTTTTATTCAAGTGTGTTATGGCTTCACCCAGGCTGTGGAACCCAGTGAGTCACTCACACCAAATCATGCACACCAAAAACAAGAAAAGAAAACAAAAGAAATAATAAATCATACAAATGTAAAATGTTCATTTCACTCTCAACGATTCTTAACAATCTCTTCCCGGTGTGGTGAGAAGACTGGGGAGTGTACTGTACAGACATCAGTTTCAAAACTGTGACAGAAGACGTCAGTGGGTTCAACGGAACCATCAAACCATATGGGAGCCAACGAGATGGGATACAATCTCCTGCAAGGAATATGGTACAAGGTATTTGTTCATCAGACCTACAGAAGAACCTATTGCAAAGGATATTTCACAAAAGTATGGAACACAGTCTTTCTGTTTTATCATATTACACAGAGAGTAGTGCAATTTGTGTCTCTTTGTCCCTGTCGTAGGAAAACATGGCACTGTCAACGGAGAAAATGGCCTGCACATACTGCCACATGCAGTAAATGATGCGTACAAGCCGAGCGCGGCTATGGCTGCGTGCGAGCCGCCAAAGATCGGCCAACATCCAGCCAACAGCCAGCCGGTAAGAGCCAACAACCAGCCAACAATCAGCCAACAACCAGCCAACAATCAGCCAACAAGAGCCAACGACCAACCAACAACCATATCATCCGAATTCGGCACACCCTTGAGTTGTTTGATGCCACGCAGCAGGAAAACAGAAACAGAATGTCGCACTGTTCAATCTGTTGAGGGTGATGGCATGAATATATGAATCTATGTGTGGATGTCGCCGCTTCTCCTTGCCATCTGTGCTATAGCGTAACATTCAGCGGAGGACCATCGGTACGACACGTGGCGGGCGATGGCAGACAGATCTGAGCAATGTGTGTACATGTGGGAGGGGGTATGACACAAAACAACGAATCAGAGATGCAGCTCACGAGGAGCTAATGAGTCCGGTCGTTTGCTGCTTCCTTTCAGCGGAGGATCCATTATGGCTGATACATTCCCCTAAAACGTTGCATGGTAAGAGCTTGTCTGTGAAGTGAATGAAAGGCAGACTACTCGCCATCATCATCATCATCATCAGTGACACTTAATACATTAGATATTCTCTCAGCCCGGCAGGTACTGGAAGTGTCTGAAGGATCGATTTGTAAAAACCTGAGCCCCATTTTCATACATTATGATAATTTTGTAATCACCAATGCTAACAGCTGAGACCTGGGAACAAAGCAACATTACAACAAAGTCCAGTGAGGGAAGATGATTGATGTTCTCCTCCACATAACCTTGACAAGCATTACTTAAGGCCAGTGATAGTTTATTCTTCAATCCTTCATAAATCCCATGAAATAGAACTGCGATTCCCTGATGGTGACGCTCACAATGTGTTCCTGCTGCAGACAGAAATCTTTACAGCTGCACTTGTCAATATTTCTATGCAAACCTCCGGCTCACATGACCATGTGCAATAAGATACTGCTCACAGTGTGAAAGCCAGAGATAATTACCACCTCGGTCTAAACTCCGCCTCCTCCTAAGCTCTGCGTCGCCCCTTCAGTGTATATTGAATACATGTTTGGCTTTCAGGCCCTCTTGAGCTAAACACTTTTCAGATGCAATACAAAGCTTTTTTTTTCCTCAGTGAAGATAAACAAGCTCTGATAAAGTCAAACAGCTTCATCAGCAGAGTTGATTCTTTACTTAAATTAATTTCTTGATCAATGACAGCAGCCTGCAGGTGCACACATTAATAAACAGCTAATTTGGGGGCCTTGTAGTTTTGGGACAGCAATGGAGCTCAGTAGCTCAGTGGTAAGAAACCCCCCCCTACCACACATTGATGTGACATTCCCAGATCCCAGCAGTTGCCTCTGTGAGCGGCGTACTGTTACTGATCGAAGGAAGGACAGCCAAAAACTATGAAAGCAGGAGAACCGGGTTGGGGATTCAGTCTGTTGTAAATCAGATATGGATTTTCAGATGAATGTGTTTTGTCCAGACTTCGATCTGTCGATGCATTAACCACATCTGCTCTGTTGTGACCCTTAGCGTCTGATGGCTAAAGCACAAACAGATCCAGTGTTAAACTGTGCCCACTTCAACAGAAACACTGACTACTGTTTCTTCAAGGCACATATGCTAATGTGTAAAAATACATATGCATCTCAGCCATGAAAAGGCCATTTTATTCCAAAGGTTGTTATAAACATATTGTACAGAATATTTGTGATAAGCCGCTATAGTTCCGATAATGAAACAATGCTTTTTCGGGCTTATCTCGGACTCCATGCCTGGTTACGTTCGTCTCGACTGAATAGCATCCATGGCATTTTACCATTTGCACTAACAGGGTGGCATTCAGCTATGCAGGAAATTAATAGAAGCCTGTTAAACACGAAGCTGCAAAGAATACTGAAGGTAATGCTTCTGTAAAGTTGAGGTCCAGAAATTTGGAGCGAGAATTGTGATCCTCCAGAAATATTGATTGATTCTGAAGAACTAAGGGAATAAAAAAATAGCTCCCAGCCCCGTGCTAACATAAAAAGGTCACCTTTCCGCCAGTCTTTACAAAGATATATACTTAAATATACATTACAACTGAAAATGCATTTACAAATAATGTTGAGCACATAAATTCTGCTTAGCTTGGGAGCTCATAGAGAGTGAAAGGTATAGACAGTGAACACTGGGCCAGCTGTGACAGAAAAGGCGGCTCGGGCTTTATAACAGGCCTATAATCAACTTAAAGATCCAGAATTGCATCGAACAATTTCACGTTACTGCAGCTCTCACGAATGAAACCGGCAGCCACAGCACTTGCCTCAGTGAGATGATGCATCTCAGTCGCACTTCTCAGAAAATTCGTACCGTTTGGAAAAAAAGGATTTTGATATGTACATTGTATTGTTTGGCTGATACTCTTGCACTCCAGGGAGTGAGTCCAATTTAGGAGTAAACCAGAAAGAAAAGGAAGAAAAAAAAAAAAAGTAATTTGTTCAAACCTGAGAACAAACGTTATTGTACATTTTCTCTGAAAGGAAAAGCTGAAAGCAGGCAACTACAGTGTTTCCCTTTATGAACTGCTGGACTTTGGCGAAAACAAACAGCATATGTTGCAAATCATTTGTTAAGACTATTTGCCGATAAAATACTTATAAAGTCATTTTGAAATCATTTCTCCATTCATCACAAACAGTTCATGCACTTATCAGACCTTTCAGACATAAACAATCCTCCGAATCGTTTCTCTTCCCCCTGGTATTTTACAGACACCGAAAGGACCATACTGCTGTTATCAACTTTTTAATAATACTGTCCCCTCACGTGAACTCTTTAGCTTGTTTCTGTTGCGATGCACTGAACAGGTTGTGTTCTCCTAAGATCGGCACGCCTCCCCGTCTCAGTCAACAGTTCTGCGTGGTGAGATCTGACTCAGGGTAAGCTGCTAGTTGGCCATACGTCACGTACTGTGCAGTGACTTTGAGAGATGATCACGCTTGTCCTCAGATTAACATTTACTCTGCCTGTAAAGCCAGCTGGAAGAATGTAATTGCACTTTGGTGGCTGCAGGTTGGAAGTGTGTGTGTGTGTGTTCTGAATGCCTAACTTTAAACTTCCCATGAGTATTTTCACTTTACTTGTCAGAGCTCCATCTCTGAGAATATTCTGTTTCCGTACATCAAAACAGCAGCAGAAAACATTTTTGTACTAAACGTTGGCTTGATTACATTTTTTGTAATATAATAACAATGAATCACTAAATTTATGAAGGGTGTAAGAGTTGTCAGTAGGTGTTGGGAATCAAACTCACTGGAAGACAGGGTTACTGAGGGAGCTGCTGCACTTCCTCACGGTGAGCGGCTGTAACTGCAATGAAAAAAAAAATCAATTTAAATAAGAGTCATTTCATTTTTAAGAGAAACTTTTGGAGAAGTAGTTGTAGCCCCAATAATCGTTTGCTGTAATCAGTGTAGTTTCTGTGCAGCCTATGCAATACGCATGTTTAGAATGGGTTGAATGTGTAATGCCACAATCTGGCTCTGAAGCCAAGCTTAATACACATACACGGGTATGCAAAAACTCAAATGCATCAAAAATATATATTCTTTGAGTAGGTTTCTTATAGATAAACATCTATTTTAGGAGACCTGTGCACAGTCAACCCACCGTTTATTATGGAGCCTCAGATTTCTCAGGTGTCCGCTGCTACTCATTCAAAATGGTCTGGTCAGTTGAGGTGACTGTTAATACAGACACCGGTGTCTTCTGTGGCCAGATCAGATTCAGTGTGAGGGGTGAATGTCAATAACAGCAGCATGATTCTTTAAATCAAAGACAAACAGATGCCCACCGTACATCTGCTCTGAAAACAGACCAAACAATGTCACGAAACCATGGCACGCTTACTTAAATGACATCTAATGTACATGCTAGTATTGGCAAAAATATTTTGGCTTGATATGTGGCGAAACCATTGGAATATATGATTGCTTATAGAAAACAATACCTGATGCTTTAAGTCATTTGAAATTCTCTGTCTGCAGTGAGGCAATGGAGTCGTAAATAACGGCAAAAGTTTCTTCAAGTTAAGGTGAGACAAGCAAACTTCCTTTTTCGAAAAATAGCATTTTCCCAAGTGTGCATCATTTGGTATGAAACCAAAGTTAATATATCAATTTTGTACTGCAAATGTAATAAGGAGGGTCTTGTAGTTTGTGTTGTTATTTCAATGGAGCGACTTCATGAAAAAATAGACATCCATGCTTCATGCTTTGCATCCCGTTGTGTCCACGCTTGCTGCTTGCGCTGCTCGTCCTCCGTCTGATCCCAAGAATACTTTTTATTTTACACGCAACCGAACAGGGAGAAAAGTGCTGAAATAAGATTTGGTAAGGAGCAGCATTGGAAATGTTTGACCTTGTGTATAAAACATGGAACTCATTTGTCCCATGCTCGTCAGGGTTCAGATCGATTTCCTTCTCCTCATGAGCTGGTGACTGTCCGTGAAGCTGTGAAGGCCTGGGGACACCGAGCTGATGGGCGAAGGGAAGAAGCTGTTTTTCAAGGTGCTGGGCGAGATCTCCTCGATCTGGTAGGAAACTGAGTGAAAGTACTGATTGGGATTCAGCTGCGAGCTGAATGAGTTCTGATGGGAGAAGGCACATCCCAGGCCTCCCATCCCTCCCCCGGAGCTGCCGAAGTCATGCGAGTGGTAGTGCATGCAGGAGCAGACGGACTGCAAGTCCGTCACCTCCGCCCTGTACGGCTCGCGTCGTCGGCCACGCGGCATCGACTCGTCCTGGATGTGGATGATCATGCTGTTCCGGTTGCCCGCGAGCGAGGCCCGCTCCTCGGCATCCCGCCGCTCGTCCTCACTGTTCATAGTCAGGAATCGGAGCACGACCAGGTTGAGGAAGGCTCCGATGACCGTCAGGCCCACCAGGATGTACATGAAGCTAAAGGCCACGTACAGCGGCTTCTTCTGGAGGGCCCGGTTCTTTTGGAGGGCCACAAAGTCCCCAAAGCCTATCGTTGTTAACGTGATGAAGCAGTAATAATAAGACTGGAAGAAGCTCCAGTCCTCGTAATGGGAGAAGGCAGCCGCTCCTATGCACAGCGTGCCGATGCAGGAGAAGAATCCCACGGTCACCATGTTCTCCATGGACACGTCGGTGATGCTCATGCCGCAGCACTTCTTGATGCGTTTCAGGAGGTACTTAACAAAAGTGTTCATCCTCTCACCCAGACTTTGGAACATGACAAGAGTCAATGGGATTCCCAGGACTGCATAGAACATGCAGAAGGCCTTCCCTGCGTCAGTGCCCGGCGCTGCATGTCCATAACCTGAGGACAGAGCAGACAGACACCAGACATTAGAGACAAAAATAGTTCTTCAGAAGCAGCGGTGGCGTCATAGGTGAAACCCCCCACAAAAACTCTGGATCAGCTTATATTTACAAACATGACCAAGCAAGAAATCTGCTCCAGAGTCTGCGGGTGCTGCCAAAAGGGGCGATTGAGTCTGAGCATGCCACAGAAATGTTTCTGCTCATTAATCTTATTTGGGCTCAAAGATTGTGGTGGAGAGGGGCGTCCAATTAGTCAGAAGTTTCCGGTGAGGTAGAAGAGTTCGGAGGAGGGAGTGGAAAGGAGTCTTGGAGCAGCCAGTGAAGCTTTTAGCTTAATTAAACTTTATCTTTAGACCACAAGCTGCTGACTCACACACACACACACACACATACACACACTTTTAGAAATCAACCTGTGGGCCCAACAATAGAATGCATACACTATATGAGCTTTCAAACGTAATAATAGAAAAGATTTGAAGTGGTTGCAGGCTATTTATAAAATATGACTCCAGAGATTTCATTATGAATGAGGGGAGCGCTGTTGAATATGCAGGTCTCGCTGATTGTCTGTCCTCCACCACAGCCCATAACTGCGAGTACTGAACATGGAAATCCGAGCCAAGAGACTCCCACCATCAGCTGGCGTGTGTATCACTTCAACAACTCCCTTCCAAATGGAGACAAAGTATTTTCGGTGCACTGTGCAGCATTTTTCTTTCGACGCGTCCCGAGCTCGTTTTGGTTTGTGCTCGCAAATATTGATCGGGCATCTTCGCATACGGCTCTCTGCCCACTGACGCACGTGTTGCGTTCAGGGCTTCAAAAACCAAAAAATCTGCAGTGAAAACCAGGCTATTTTTATTCACCTGCACAATGTGTGTTATTGGTCGGAGGTCATCTGTTGAATTGAAGAAACTAACAGTAATTATTTTTTGCACCATACACTTGAAGCATCTTCCAGGTTTTGTGCTCAGAGTTGTCATCATGTGTTAAATGTTCATTGCCAGATATCCAGTTGGTTATTTTCTTACTCTTTCATGTCACATCACCTTCGCTCGCTTTGACCTTATAACCTTAAACGGAATGGGACATTTTATTAATCGCACGTCTTATATTCAGTTTTCACGCTAAGCAAACAGCTTCTCACAGCCCCGCCTGCCTCGACCTGACCTGAGAAAAACACTGATTATTAACAGGGAAACTGCTTCATTCTGCTTTGTTTATCAGTTTTAATTAACAGGCCTATTTGTGTCGGAGAGGTGGAGACCTCTGCTGATAATGAGGCTCCTGCAAAGAAAGAAGACCTGAAGACTGAAGCAATCCAAAGCCAAACCTTATAAAGGCAATAAGTCATCGCTAACCCTGTAACATAATGCATGTACATAATGCAATGAAATATTGAAAGCGGATGAATGTCACGTTAAAGCTTGCAGCTTAGGAAAATGCAAAAAAAGGGTAAAACTATTTCAAAAAGGAACGTTGCTTATTATAAGAAACAACCAGTTTTAAAAACTATCAATCATCAACAGTCTGAACATGGAAAGTTCAGCTGACCACAAGTGAAATGGTCCGTGGACAAAACACTACAGTTCAAACTGTTCGAGCTGCTCGTATTAATCTGATGAGGATGTGCAATCATCCGATTTTCCAGCCCAAACTATTGGAATAAAAACGAAAAACAATAGCTGGCTGCACTCAGATGAGTCGTCAGCAGGTCTCAGCAGCTGTTGCTACTGGAAAGTTTTGAGCCTGCAGCTTTTTTTTTTTTAATATTTGCAAACAAACTCTGATAAAGCCTGTGTCACTCCCTGTTCAGCAGACAGACAAAATTATCAAATCGCTCCCAAGACAGTGCAGCCCTGAGCAGGTAAACAGATGAATGTTTCTCTCTGGAGCGTGTGCAGACAAAAATAAAGTGGAGGAGTGAAAATGCTGTGCCTTCACAAGGTGCACGGGAACATGAGTCCAATTCTGTCCCAAGCTACCAACCGACGGCAGAGGCCTCACAATTGAAAAGAGAAAATGTAAAAAAAAAAACACAATGGTTTCATTTTGGGCTGATGCTCTCCAGAACTTCCCTCTTCTCTGACTAAAGTTCCATGATGCACCTGCAGTGTGTGCCATTTATAGAATACTGGTAGATCCTTTAGATTAAAACTAAATCAATAGGAGCCGGCATGAGGATTAGTTTCCCCTTCAGCTTCGTTGCGACTGCAGATGGTATCTCAGAGATAGCATTGGTATTTGAGTGGCTGTCTCATTTACTGTTAGATCACTTGTAGAGATGTGACTCTGGAGCTGCTGGAATACAAACAGAACCAATGGAAGTGGAAGAACAATCCATCTCTTATCTCCAGGGGCTCCAGCTGTAGCTCACAGCTGACTGACACCATGGAAACAATATACTGCGCGTCTCGCTTGCATTCCCAAAACAATGGCCTGAGACAAAGAGTATGACTCAGAAATATGAAATAGTTTGATGTTTATATTAACCATGTTCAATCATCATTTACTGGCATTGATAAGGGTCAGAATGTCCCAATGGTTCTGAAGCTCTGACATGTGGACAGTTGTGTAGGAGGGACAGGGGTGAGGATCAGACACAACCATTTTCATATTAGTGCACTTCCTTCAGTTAACGTTTAATTTATTTTCCCTCCACTGGAAAATAAATTAAACCTCTATATGAAAACAATTATGTTGGAGTAAACTCCCTCTCCTAAAGATCATGTGACTGCCGGGCCATCACGTGACACCTAAACAAACATGGTAGTCAGTGGGTCCCTGTTTGAAGCCTGCAGAACATCGCTTCGAATGGCAACAATAAAAACGTTAACAAGACACACACATCGTACTGGTCTTTCACGGAGCACTGGAGGGATAAATGCTTTGTGGAAAATAAGATAACAAAGCTCAATATAAAAGCAACTACCTGAACAAAGTGGCTTTATCGGGGGCAGAAGATATGAGCAATCAATCTTCGGTGTCTTCATTTTATTTTATCTAATTCATGCAGGAGGAAAATGTGTTTGGGAAAAATCAATTTGGATCAAAGCAAACATCGTGTGCAAGCGCCAGTGCAACATGCTTGTGGTGCCACACAAGTGTTAGTCAATTACAATTACCTCTCAGGATGGATTTGCATTCTGCACGGCCATCTGTCTTCCTCCTCCACCCCAGCTCAAAATTAGCAAATTAATTGATATTGATCCTTATTGCTCAAATTTGCTCTTGTGGAGTAATTATGACATAATGAATTACAGTGAGGGCCGCGAGGAAATGAAAACTCTCATTCGATTTCGTCCGCCGGCTCTCTGTTTTTACATTACAGCGACCAACAGCTGTTTCCGTTTGGACGAGCTATTTGAGGTTCCGGTGCGACTGCCGCGCTCTCCGCAGCCTCTCCCTGCCGGAGTGAGGCCCGAGTGTATTAGGTATCGATTGGACGGCGGGGTCGCCACGCTTTCCTGTTTCCTGTTAGAACTGCCATCCTATTTTTCAACCGTGCGACGGGCTCGGAAGAAGAAGCGGTAACTGGATCTGTGAGAGCTAACGCTAAGGAAGTCATGAGAGGAGTATATTAAAGAGGTGAGAGAGGAAAAACAATCAAAGCAGTGATGTTGCAGCTTGTGTTTCAGCTGGAGCAACAACATTCATTAGTGTCCTTTACATTTCCAAGGCTGTAAATATGGAATGATTAACTAGGATCTACAGGGGCTCTGGGAGAGGACCTGCACACCTGAGAAACTGAAGCTGATATTAACTCATGACAATAATCATCTGGGACATTTTCATATCAAATAACTGCTGCTGTCCTTCATGGATCTTATTCCAAATTGATTCCACCGGTTGTGATTCATTTCCTGATTTGAAAACACAAAATACATTACAAAGGGGAAAAAGATAACGAAAACTTTCACTGCACTCACACTAAATATCAGTTACCCTAACATCCCAAATGCTTTTGATCAAGAATCCTAAATTACTGTCTGAGGAATCTACAGAAAATTGAAAAACATCCTAAAGACGGCAAAATAAGACCTGGAAAGAGGTTATAAAACATTTATTATTGTCAGTTTTTTCCAAACTAACCTCTTGAAGTATTTTTGTGAAGTTGTTAACGGGATGTGTGTGTGTGTGTGTGTGTGTTTCTGCGCCAGTGCTGTGTAATCTGTTTGTCCTCTTATAATGACTCTATTATCTGCTGTTGTCTTGGGAACAGACATATTTGTTCTGCCACACGGACAGCCCTGCCACGCACAGGTGCCTTTGTGCTCGTGTGTGCACAGGTGAACGCGCGTGTCTGTGCACGGCACGGTGTGCAGCTCGGACCAAAGAGCCTCGCCCTCTCTGATAAATGTTAAAAGCACAGCAGGGCCGGGGTCGCTCAAATATTACATAACAAGTCACATGCTGAAAACGGGAGGCCGCCCTCTGTGCATCCATGCACGCGATGGGACGTGTGTTACTTTCAGGCTATGTTCTCCTGCAAGCTTTAGCACGTGTCCTGTGTTTGTAAAAACACATTATTCACCAGCGAGCCGTTCAAGTCTGTCCGTAACAGAGAACAACACAACCTGTTAATTAAGATGCTATAAATATGCCCAAATGTAAACTGGGTTGTTGGAAGCTCAAGGACAATGTCTGAAAATGTCACTCGCATGGACAAATGGCATGCAATAATTACAGAAATATTGCAGCTAAAAATAATGTACTGTACTTGATGTCTGGCTTTTAAAGTGGAATTAAACCCAATCTGTCGGCCATCTGTTCAAAACGAAACAGGGAGAAACATAACTACATGATAAACATGTGAACTAACATGAACCTGAACTTAAAAAAAACAAAAAAAAAACAACAGCTTTGGGTCAATATGGTGCAGCAGTTTTCTGCATCACTGCACATCTGTTGAGTCACTCTCCAAATGTTTGAACAAATCAGAGAGGGAAGTGCGATAACATGTCTGCACAAAGGTGCCGCCTGAAAATAGTTCTAGTGTCATTTGAAGTAGGAAGAGGTACAAACTGTAGCTCAGTACACAGTCATATCATAACCCCAGCTGCTATTAATATGGCGCTATTTGAATCATCCGAGCTCCAGCGCACAGCCCATGGTGCATTCAGGGTGCCTCCACATCCACCAGACAGGTGTTGAACATATGCACCAACGTGCTGTCTCACATTCCCTTTGAATCCAGGTGTACTTGCACCTCCATGGATTTCCATTAGAAAAGCACTGACTGGTACTGAGGGGAAAGCTTCTCTGCAGAGGTGAGGGTCAGTATTTTCTTCACACATGAACTGATCATCTTGATCTCTCAAAGGTGATCTTTGTGATAAATCATCTATGAAACATAGGCTGAAGTCTTCAGCCTGGAACAGTCGTTGAAAATAGAGGAGCAGAATCGTGGACAGATGCCACATCAAGATGTATGTCATCACATCAAAGGACTAAAATAAATATAATCCCTCAAAGAAAATGCAAATGTGTTTTCCAGCTATGTCAGTTTAATAAATACATCACACCCCCTGTGTCTCTCCAAACATCACGCCCAAAGTGCCTCTTATGGTTTACACATTTATGAATATAGCCAGGCAGCTCTCATCATAAACTGCATGACTCAGCCTTTGTTTGGCTTCAATCCACTTTACTATGACTTATTTTAAATGTCTGCCGACGCCCACGGTGCGAGCTTCACGTGTCCGCCTGAGCGTGCATGACTCATCGCTGCTCCAACTCAAAATTGACACCGCTGGCTGCCCTAATTCAGTTATTACACATTTGTGTTGTTTTAGCATAAATATTTAAAAACTTATTTGTGCAGTGGCAGAAAAACAGATCCTTCAATGAGCCGATGATGTTTTCACTAAGAAGGAATCTACACATACCTCCCATTTAGAGTTTAGCAAAGTTTAAGAGCGAACAACCCCATTGAGTTTAAATGAGATTTGTTTCATAGATTGCTGGCGGCCAGGGCAGAGATGAGGTCTGTGCTTGAATGAACCAAAATATTAAAGTAGAAAGTGAGAAAACATGACGCCACTGCAGAAATACAAAAAGTGAAACTAATGATGTACGTAAACTTTAACATTATTTCATATTTTCTCCCTAAGAGAAAGCGTTAGAGCAGAATACGTTTCAATTATCCTGACACTGCATATATTGCAATAGAGACAGTAAATATCTGCTTAACATTTGCTCCTCTGCTCACATCGCTTTGCCATGAGATGGAGTAATGGATACCTGAGTCTTTTTTCAATTCACTTTTACAAACAGCTGGTTATATAACATCCAGCATCCATTATTCATGACGCTATCAAGGTAGCCCCTCATTAGCAGCCACACACAGCCTGGGTAGTTACTCTACAAGTGTCAAGCAGTTGCTTAAACCTGCACCTTTTGCCTGTTTGATCCGCGGGTTAATCTGCCACGTATTGCTCCAGGTTCCACTGCGGCATTGATAGCTACAGGCCGTGGCATTTTAATGAAGGTCAAGAAGAGCAGGAGGCACAGAGGTGAGAACACCTTGTTCAGCTCTCCGTCTGAGTCTCCAGTGCGTCACCGACAAGAGCTTAATTTGTCTGAGGGGTGGGAGCACCATGGTTACCTTCCCCAGCCGGGGCCCCTTTCACTATCTGTGCTTTCTGAAACACTAACTCTGCCCACAATTCCCATTTGTTATGGTGCCTTAATGGTTATGGTCCTCCAGCGGGCCCATCTTCTCCGCTCTATTGTTCAGGAAAAAATGTCAAACATGATATTCGACATCAATGAAGAGGCAATTCCAGAGATATATGAGAGACGTCTGCCTGCAGCTTAGAAAGATCACATTTACATTTAAAGCGTTTTGTCCAATGTTGTTATTCAGAGGACTTAAAATTAGAGCAGGAGGCTGCGTGAGCGTCGTCATCCAGCGCCACAGAAATGAACGGTTGCTATGATCAACTTTCTTAATATAAAAGAGACTCAAACTGCAGCTTCTCCATGCAATGAGAAAAAAGGCTCCAGAGATAAAACATCTGTCTTGGGAAATCTCTATTGCTGTCGCCGAATTTGGGATAGACACAAAAAAAAAAAAAAAAAAAAAGCTACAAAACAGCGTTTGCTAACTCTGTCCCTTTGTTGTTTGGTGCTGGGCAGGTAATAGAGTAGAATTCACAATCTCGGCGAGTGCAGGGCAGCGTGCCTTCAGGCCAACTGAGTTGAAACGTCTTCCACATCCTCAGATAAACAACAGCAGCATTTTCCTCACAACCTCGAACTCCGGACTGCAGTCTTTATAAAAAAGCTCTGCTCACAGGGCCCAGCTGTAGAACTGCACGAGGAAAGGAATAATTCTAACATTAGCTCCAGAGGATTCACACAAGACAAGAGAACAGAACATTCCAAAACAAAGGCCAATTTAGGGCTGACTTTCCACAAGAAACACGAATAGGAAATTTCGTCCCTTTGTCCTTTGGTGCTGAGCAGGTCATGTACTGCTTTCATCACAAAATCAAGAAAACAGCAGGGGTTGGAAAAAAGACACGCAGCGAACGAACCAAAACAATAAAGAATGTCAGTAGTCACAGATGCCCGATGATCAAATGATTCCCACCAAATAATGCCAGATCAAGCCAAAGAGTTGGTGGAAATAACTTTCCAGGCATCTGCCTTTTATTCTGCAGAAAATGAGGCCACAACACGTCGCTATTGACGATGAAAACAGCACCACTCAAACATCAGATGATTGAAAACCTCACGGATCGCAGTCTCTGCCTTCGCATGTATCAATGCACCAACTTTTCCATCTCAACCACGTTTAAAACTTTGGTTTTCCACTTCTTTGGGACATTTCTGAGGAGAAATGAAAAGTTCCCTTGTGTCATGTTGCTTTCTACTATTATTTAATATTTGTTTCAACCAAGGATGCATGTGTTCCAAAAACTACTGGAAGAGTTACCACAAATATTGGTGCACTGCATCACTGGTTAGGGAAGAACCTGTCAGCCTTCTGGTGCAGGTCTGGATGAGGGGCACATCTGTTTTTTTTTTTTTCACAACTTCCCTGAGCTCATCACTTTCATCACTTTCACATTCTGCAGAATATTCCGCAAGCACAAGCAAAAGAGCCCATGATTACGGTGGGGGAAGGTAAATCTATCCCTTGCTGTTGCTCCAGCTCACTTCATATTTACACGATTCCTGTCAAGGAAGTTCTCAAGGTCGCTGCACAAGCAAGTGCAGGAGTGCTGGCATCAGCAATTAAGAGTAAATAAGTAAGAACAGACATGGTCATTTTGTTTTCTTGGGCCATGGAGAAAATGCGAGAGCAGCTGATGAGTGGACCCATCACAGTTTTCAATGAGTACAGTCCAGTCTGGAACCTGAGGCCCCTCGCTTGTGTGTTTGCTCTGGAAGGCTCCATTTTTCTTGGGAACACAGGGTAGACAAATTTAAAAAAGAAAGAGTCTGAGAGACAAGCTGAGCAGCTGAATGTGAAGCTGGTAATCCCAAACACAGCCTGTGGAGGTTTGGTGCTGCAGCTCTGCAGAGAATTTGAGATTCCTCAAATCTCGGGGTAGAGCCAATGCTCTAAATGTAATCCATGTTATGAGTAGGACCTGCTGCGTCTATCCTCACTGTACTCCTGTCAATGACAGTCGCTTCCGATGACAGAGATCCATTTATGCCGTGAATGGTTGTAGCCTTGTTTTGTAATACGGGCTCGAGCCGGCTGCGTGCGCTCCCTGATGAATCTGAGCTGCAGAGCAGGATTCAGCGGGAAGCGCGACAAATAGCCCCCCGAAGGCTGTAAAGAACAGAAGCCAACAGACACACGTCACTGAGATATGGGACACAGCGGATGCACAAGGCGAGACGACTCATTGCCAAGTATGGTAATGGGAGACAGGAACGGAGGAATGAGATGGGATGGCATAGCAGGAATCAGTCAGCGCAGCCAGACACAGAGGTGTGCGCAGCCGGAGAGATGCAAAAAGTTAGACACAACGAGCATCGAGAGCAGCAGAGACAAATAATGGTTGATTTCAACAGGACTATGAATTGCTATTGTACAATGGAGCATAATGGCCAGTTTAAAGCTAAAGTTGTACTGTTATGACAAAAAAAGACGCCCTTTTCATGTGTAAAGTTGTAATTGTATGACTTTATTTCTGTAAATGTAATTTGGAGAAGTTTTTGACTAAATTCAGATATGTTCATGTAATATTACGTCTGACGTCTTGCGCCACACCTTTTTTCAAACTCAAGAGCAACATTACCATAATAATAAAGCAACTCTCAAACATGAGACTTAAAAAAAGCTATTAATAGCATGGGGTTACCTGCTCATTCAGCAGATGCTGGTGTAATACCTCCAGAGAGACATTGCTATAGAAACCATGAATATGATTTTGGTCCGCATTTCATCTTGACTGAGCCGGTGCTCTCTGATTTAACTGGTAAATAACACATCTGTGTGCTGAATAAGTCAGCTGTGCATGACATTTCATACAATATACACAATAGCCCTGTTACTCAGTAGCTCCAGGGCCAGGTCAGGCGGCACCTGTCTGACTGACCAAATAAGACCATGACATTACAGCAGAGCGATTACCAGCAGGACGACACTGGCTGCGCTCTCACTCCATTTCAAGCGACCCCCATATCCCAGAGGTGCGATTTATACGTTGTTTTTTTTTTTGTTTTTTTGGCCAAAAACACAATTTAGTCGTGATGTAAAGCGGCTGAATTATTTAACGCTCTTTTCTTTGTTGTGCTTCGCTGCCCTCTGTGTCACGATGACACAGCCGAGCGGCTGTTGAATACAAAGCCGCTGGTGTGATTCAAATCCCCCTGGCTCCACAGGCTCATGCTGCAGGATCAGGTGAGCAGATAAATGGGATTCCAATACATATTTTCCTCCTCAACCACAGTGATTATTCCATCAAATGAGCTGAGAAATACTTGGTGCCACATTTGAAAAAGGAAAAAAAGCCCCGTCCCGACAGCTTATTAGATAAAAAAGCATCTGAGGTGAACGAGGATGATTGAAAACTGCACCTGTGCCGCCTACCAGGATTCAAACCAGCCATTCTTACACATGCCTCCGCAAAGGGGCCGTGTACCTATCGCCTGGAAACTACTAATCAACCGTGAGTCACCCAACACCTTATCAGATAGTCATTGTAGCACCTCTGCTCAATCTTCTGTTTTCACATCAGCTTCCAACACAACGCTGCCTGGGAGCAATTACACTGATAAAACACCATGGGGGATATCAGTATTAACAAAGGTGACTCATGCCTCTGCAGCCTTCAAGGCAAATCAAAATTCCACATTTCATTTGAAAGGATGTTTCTCTAATTTCCTCCGTTTTAAATGTGCGCCGCGAGCCGTCTTTGAAGTCCTCCCCTCTGAAGGCTGTTTGCGTCTGTCCCCCTGCCAGCGATCACCCATTCAGACGGCGAGCAACCATCAGCCACCCCTCCGACAGACGTGACTGGGGGAAGTTTGCTACGTGGGGCCTGTCAGCAGCGTGGTGCAGCGGCTGTGTGGGATTCTGTTCGGGAGATTACTCGGGTCAAAAAAATGTGTGGTTTGTTTTGATGTGTGAATTAATGAGTGAAACCTGAATTCACCATCAGGGGAGCTGATGCCACAGCTCCTCTCAGATTGACATTTGTCGCAGCTTTACATTAGTCCTTGCGATAATTAAAGCCACATTGGGTGACTTTTTTTTTTGGGAGGGGGGGACAAAAAGCTTCGTTATCAGGATCGCTTCCTGTAAGAAAAAAAAATGAAGCCTTTGGTTTAAAAAGGATCAGAGAGCAGCCTGGTCGGTGAAAATTAAACGCACTGTGTGCAGTCTTAGCATCTGCTTACAGGATTAGCCTACTGAGCATTCAGATAAAAATAACAATTCACAGCTACTTCTGGCTGCAATTTGTCACTGCTGGTTTGCAAAGTTCCACCACGCGGCTTTAAAGGATCATTTCGGTCCGTTACAACTTATTTCATTTTGTGTTTCTTACTTCATTGGCATGTTTAACAGCTGGCCTCCGCCTGGCGGTCTCTCCTGAAGAAGCGGCACAGCTAAGAAGGCGTATTACACCTTTCTGTTTTGTAAATGCCCTGAGGGCTGATCGAGCACACCACACCCGGTGGTGACCATCACCGACTGCAGACTGGAGGTTCACCAGAGTATTTTTCTGGGCTTCACGGAGTCGTCACCACTCAATCCACTTTCTTTCTTGGGAACTTGTAATTGAAAGCAGAACGTAGAACCTTTTTAAATGACAATTAAGAGAGAGAGAGAGAGAGAGAGAGAGAGCCAGATTACTTGGACAGAAGCGATTGAAAGGGAGCTATTCCCAGAAATGGATACTCAAACTTTGAGCTTATTTCCTCGATAAACAGTCAAGGAAATGTCAATGGGCTGTCAATAATGTAAAGGACAGTAATTAGTGCTGTGCAGGAAGGCTTACTTGGTCTTAGCTGACAATTACGGGCCAGAGCTTTATGGATTTCTGCTCCATCACCGTGGAGCAAGGTTTCACGCCGTGCTACACTGTCCAGACTGCACCTGATTTAACAGCGTGAATTTAAATGTGTGGTAATTTCTCTGCACTGGAACTCTTCTTGTCAGTTCATCGTCGTATTCTGCGGCAAATGTGCATCCGAGTCTTAATTGTTCACTTATATTTCAATTCTCTCTGCAGCTCTGTTTTTTTTGGTCTACATTGAATCCTGGAAACATATTTGGCTCTTCAGCTTTCCTCCATTTTGTTGACAGTTAGCTGCTAACTCATGGGGAATATAGCTGCAGAGTCAGGTTGTAATTTGTCATTTTGGCTTTCTCAAGTTCTTAATTAAATAGAGAAAACTCTCCTTTATATTGATTGAAATTCCCGCAGAGAATTCCAGAGCTTGTTGCCAATGCAAAACAAGAAACTTTCATTTAATTTCTACATATTTAGTCTATGTTTTTGTTCCCCCTTAGTGTCATTTTACATCTGTTATTTCATTTAATCATGTTGGTCGGTTTAAGGGCACACATTCCTGAATAAACTTGAAAGAAAAAAAAAAAAAAGATGAATAATTATACTACCCTGGGGTGATGTTTTTCTCTCCTGCTCATTGAGATACAAAGCCCTCTGAATTAGCTTCAGGCGGTTGTTGTGTCATGTTCTACCAGCTGTACAGGAGGATCAGGGGAAACCTGCAGCACAACAACATCAGTTCCGCTCAGTGCCAGTATCTGTCGTCAACATCAAAGCTAAAAACCTCTTTAGGATTTCCTATAAACTGAGCATTGCGTCCTCCAGCAGCGGCGGGGTCAGCCGAGGCCTCCGACTGAAGAATTATCACATTGTCCGCCGTTATTTAAAGACACATTGCGTTCACATCCTGTCGCGTGGTCCTGACAGGACTCTCAGGCGCCCCAGATGTCACTCTACATCCTCTGTTAGGCTTCACCTAATGAAGCTCATTGCCCAGCGTCAGGATCTACAGCCGTTGAGTGCTGCTAAGCAACAGGCACTCGCACTGTTCTCGCTAAGATCGCCACCCCAGAGAAAATGACCAGCACTTGGCCCGGCGTGCCCTGCCGCGGCCCTGCCAACAGATTTGTAAGAGGGATACGTTTTGCTCTGGTCAGAGGGTCATCTCAAACCGACTTCCTTGGTATCGGTTTTTTTTTTGCATGACTGAGACATGGCAGTGGCCAGTCTGTGATTATGTGGGCCCACAGCAGCCGTCACTAATGGCCAGCCCCTCACCTCTGGGCCCTGTGCAGCTCCTGCTTGTCACGTGGCCTCTCAAGCCTGAAGACACCCGGTGCAAACTCACCTCCCTGTTTTCCACCCTCTGTATTTTTCCAGTGCCTCGCAGCCCTGTGGAATTTTTTTTCGCAGGTGACAAGCCTTTCCAATTTTATCAGGAATTAGCATGTGTCATAAACAAACCTGCAAGCGCAGAGCTGGAGCAGTCACACATGCTGCACTTCAGAGTAATAAGTCTTCTGCACGTCACATGTTGAATCGCGCTCTCGCTATCATTAAGAACACAACACATGCACGGGTGTCAGCTTTTAACACAAACTGCATGCGACGCTGTGGGGACCGCAGCCATCACCCCGCCGCTTTGTTTGTTGTTTCCAGCGTATGTAGTCCCACTGTATTTGTGTTCCGGCCCGCAGGGGAACCAAATTTAGTATCAGAGACACTACTCATGTATCAGAAAACGCTGACGGACCACACACTGCGCACAAGCCGCCGACGCTGATTTCATGCTGCTGTTCTGCGGCCATAACTCATACTGGAGACCACACACTCCCACTCGTTCCACGGATGGAATAAAGTGGCTGTGATAAGACCGTGTGGGTGTGCATTTCAGCGGAGCGCTGCATGGAGGGGGGGGGGGGGGGGGGGGTTGTCAG